>MJUT01023202.1:193645-206094 GCA_002080005.1 Gigantidas platifrons
AAAACGTGGAAATGTGCCACGGCTGAGATGGGGAGGAAAATCTGCTGTTTTCATTAAGTGGAGAGCGCTCTGACGTTCGACAACAGCAAGATATAAATAGTCGTCGAACGGCAGAGGAATCTCGGACTACCATTTCTTGTGAACTGTGATCAGTCAAAAAGTATTTTTCGTAAACCATGATGAAACCCTCGTCTACCCTTATTACCCTGGCATCTTTTGTAAATTATATATACTAAAGGAAAAAAGCAGGGGAACTTTGGAGAGAAAAAAATTGAGGAGTTTTGGTAAAAAAAATAGGCCATTTTTGTAGAGTGCAGTTTCACTCGTGTATGGATTCGTTCTGAATCATGAATCATGTTTGGTGTAATTAAACGATAGATATATCATACAGATACAGATATATCATGTTTGTGAGGGGTAAATACGAAAAATACCTGTCTTGAGGCTAAATTTGACTGTCTCTCTACATGTACATATTTTTTTGTACTTTCGCAAATACACCTCCCAAACATGAAAAACCTGTTCAAAGGGAGGGTAATTCATACCCCCCCCCTTTTTTTTTTGGACTAGTACGGGTGTGCTAATTTTCATTGTCCATTACTGTAAGCAAATTCACATGGCATATTCAATATTTAGATAATGACGTAAAGTTGTAAATAAATTTTTTTTTTAAGTTTGTTGACGGTCGTCTGCAACTTTCACTGAAAGTTTCTGGACTGTATTCACCAGTTTCGCCCTTCGCCGGATTCGGCCAGTTCGGGAAGGCAGAAAAAAGTTACACAACTTTAAAAAGGTGACTGTAAATTAAAGAATATTACTTACCATCAATAAATTATTCATATATGTTTTCATATATACAACTGCTTAAAATATGCATTATTTATAACATGGATTCTTGTTTGAATCTTCAATTTGTATTTTGTCCACTTTTCTGTAGTTGGTAGTTGTCAGAAAAAAAGTAATATCCGAAAACGTGCCGTAGTGACCAAATATTTCCGTGTCGTGATAAAGTTAAACAGTGACAATCGACAAGTATTAATGTTGACCATACCATTAGGGAAACCAGAAGAACTTGCTGTTTTGCTAATTTTGTCATAAATCTTACATGTTACCTAAACTTATAGATTAATATTCTAAAGAAATATATAATGATTATCATTTTATTGTGACATATTTAGTAAATGACATACATTAAGTTACAACAAAAAACTTTCAAGTGTCATTTAACAGTTCACGCACTGGGACTTGCTCCCGGTGAATAAAAAGATCGACTGTCTAGTCTATATATGTGGATAGTCGATCTTTTTATTCACCGGGAGCAAGTTCCTGTGGTTCACGTCCCCTCTCAAAATTGTTACTTTGCATGGAGATTCAAACCCAAAAATTCACAAAATTTGTCAGAAATGGCACCATTTTTACTGCAATCCAACTGCTGTTAGCCAAATAAGAATTTCTTAAGAAAAGAATATAGTATTTCATGATTACTAGAGTGTAGAAGTCAAATCGGGTAATACAGTTTGAAAAAATATTTCACCATATATTTTCTTGTGGCCATTAGCAGTAGTGCAGTTTTTGTGTATTTTCCATTGAAATGGGGGCCGCCATGGTCGTTATTGTATGGTAGTTGGATTTACAACTTCCTCTCCAATCAGTGCCTATCATCACTAACATTGTGAGTTCGAATCCTGTTCATGGCGAGGTGTACTCGATACCAAAATGTGATAAAGTTTGTCAGTGACTTGCGACAGGTTTTCTCCGGGTACTCTGTTTCCCTCACCAATAAAACTGACCGCCACGATATAACTGACAGCCACGATATAACTGACAGCCACGATATAACTGAAACACCATAAACCTAAGCCAAACCTATTGAAATGCCTGATACTGAATAAATTTCTTCAATCCTTAACAGCTAATTCATTTTTTTTTAATCTATACAGTTTCAACATTTTTTGCAAGTATTTGTTAATTTATAGGGTCATTTATTTTACTTCTCAAATAACTTGTATGTTTGTAGGTAGTGAAATCTTCAAAATTTCGTAGTTTTTGAACTTCTCTGCCGATTTTCAAAATCTACTGACCATTTTGATTGCCTCTATCGTTAGAGGTAGTGATTGCATCACTTCCATCATTTTTGCTGTGAACTTTCAAAATGAGAAGACTCTTTCGAGTGATAAATACAACAATGTAGTTAAATAGTGGACTACATGAAAAATGGATTGAATAAATACGTATATATACTGACAGAGGATAATTATTCATGAACAGAAAGAGCTAGCTACTGTCATAGGAGGTAGGGGCATTTGTACTTATTTTTTTCATGCACAAACCGAGTGGTACCCTATACAAGAAAATCCCAAGTGACTTACCTTCTTCCTATTTTATATCAGTCGACTCGCAAAAATCCTAGATTGTGTCCGTCTGTAAATCCCGTATATATTCCAAGCAAAAACAGTTAGAGAATGCATAAATTAGAGAAAAATATTATGAAGCAGCCGGTCGCGATACTGGTACCAGTATTGTAAATATACAATACTGGATGTACCAGTATCGTGCATTTACAATACTGGAATACCAGAATCGTTGATCTATACACAATACCGGAAGCTCCAGTATTCTTCATCTAACAATACTGCATGGTAATATTAGTATTGCAAAACACACGATACTGGAAGATCCAGTATTCTTCATCCAGCAATACTGGTAATACTAGTATTGTAAAGCACACAATACTGGAAGTTGTGCCGAATTAACCAATGATTGGTTGGTGTCCAACTGACCAAGTGCTGATTTTACCAGGTGCCGAATTGACTTATCAGGTAGGTGCCGAATTGACCCCCTCCCCCCTAATTCCCCACCAAAAATAACATGAAGATAAGGACATTTTTATGTATTGCTCTGGCAATTTGACACGAGTGGGCAGGGCCTAATTCTAACGGTAAATCACAGCTTTAACGTTGTAATTACCGTTAGTATTAGGTTCCGCCCAGTCATGTCAAATTACCTTACCAATATATATCAAACTCTAAGGGACCTTAAAAAATATTCTGACTCTTATGCTATGTACAGCAGAAAGGTATCGGGTCCTTTCGCCCTAACTACACGTTCGCCCTGGGTCCATTCAAAAACAAAAACAAGAACAATTTAANAATTTAATTTAATTTTTGGTGTTTTAACGCCACTTTCAACCATATTTCAGCTATATCATGGCGACCAGTTTTAGTGGTGGAGGAAGCCGGAGAGAACCACCGACCATGGGCAAGCAACTGGTAAACTTTATCACTTGCGGCTGCGAGTCGAGTGCTCCCTTTTTTGTAATTGACAAAGCTGGGCGCGATCCAACGCCGTATTGATGATAGGCTTTTATGAGTTATTAGGTAATCCAACTACCTAACTCATTGAGCCACCCGGGCCCCAACACCGATCAACCGCTTTGTATCATTTTGAGCAAAATCAGCATGATACGGTCAAAATAGATATCAACAGAGAAAGTCACGTCAACACCAGGGTAACATTTTCTTAAATTCTACGTTCTTCTTTTACTTTCATGGGTGAAACTAAGCATCAAACGGTTCGATATAGATTGAAATTTTAACATACAACATTCATTACCTTATATTACCTTTACATGAATAAATTTGATAAATGAAATGACAGTATGTGTAAAAAATAGATATTTCCGACAATTCTACGCAAATATTACCCCTTTGCACATTATTTTCGGGGCATCGATTGATATCATGTAATATATTATTGATATAGCTTCCTTCTAATACCAATATAACGGTCTAATTGTATTTCATTAAGGAATTGGAAACAACCAACGTAAGGTGGTCAGAGAAAAATTGACACGATTAAAATCCGTGAAATGATCCGATCAAAATTTGAAATTTGTTTATATATGATACGATCAGAAGCTGAGAAAAGAATCACTTAAAGTTGAATTTTTCAAAAGCAAATTGAATTTATGACTTTCAAATGGCTTTTTCGAAATAAGCAAGTTTCTATTCAACGAGATGTATTTTTGTTTGGTTCTGCTGACTCCCGGTGCTGACTGCTGAACGTCCGATCGATGAATTCGTTGCAGACTCTAAATGAGCATTCGGACTTCATTCTTTGTATTGCAAATAGTACTTACATATCTACAGATGGTTTTAGTTTTCTATTTCAGTGTTTTTACAATAACTATAAATCTTATTTGCCTTCCAATTAAAGCACACTGATGAGATGTTATATTATCGAAATGTTCGTGTCAGCTGCATGCATAAACAAAAAGTAGTTGCTTTGATGGACACTTTCTTACTTTAAACTTGGATAACACCTTGTAATATTGCATTGCAAGTCAAATAATAATGTTGAACCATGGAAACAGACAGATTCCAATGCTACTATTTCCCCAAAACGTTCACTTTATTTTCGGACATTATTGACCATCTATGTCGCAACCACAAGCATGAAATTATTAAATACCATATTATAATGCTCTTAAGGGGGTACAGAGCACCTAAGGAAGATAACTCTTTAAAATCAGTTTGACGTTTAATCCTACAGTCTAATTGTAAAGAGATCTCAAGCTTCTTGGTGATCAAAATAAGTGTTGGTGAAACTGCTATATATATCCATTGCAATTATTCCCGTCAATTGTGTGGTTCGATTTTTCTGAAATTTTTATATTTTTGTCAGTTGATCAAAGTAAATATCTTACCAAAATTTTAGGAAAATTAAACAAGCCAAATTTATTATAGTCAAAGTGTTGGGTACCCCCTTAAGAAAAAAAAAGTATGCCCAGCACTTCTTAATTATGGACAAAGGTGTTTGTGAGGAGGGAATAATTATAAATGGAGTGTGTCTGTAAGATACAAATGATGCCCCCTCATGACCATAAGAAATCATAAACAATTCAAAAGGGATGAGTTAGCCAACAAACTATGTCCCCCTTTATGCAGCCAGTGAGAAAAATGACTAAGTCCAACTAACTCATTTTGAGAACATTTTATAAAAATCAAAATCCTGCAAATATGAACACCTCCATAATGTGTACAAACATCTACAAAATATTATAGATGTAGCTCTAAACCTGTAGGAGGGGAGAGTCAGACGGATGAACGAACGGACAGGGGTAAATTATTATACTCCCGACTTTTCGTCGCGGGGCATAAAAAAGAGGGTGGACAGAAGGCCCAGGAGTTGAGGTCGGGAATGCGGGGGCCGACACTCAAGAGTTAAATAAGGGGACGAGAGTGCGAACAAATGAGAAAGACGAGAGTGCGAAAAAATGAGAAAAACGGGAGTGGGAGGGACGAAAGATGGATTTGGGTCCACCTGCCCAGCTTCTCGAGATTGCGATCTTATTCTAGTAAGTGTCTCCTTGACACACTTTCCGTTTCCACTAACTATTCCACTTGTGCTCTTTATGACATTTAGAAGGTCCATTGAATGCAACTGATTTATACAAATATTGTAAGCTACAGGCAAAACGAATCTGTACAAGAAAAGATTCAAAGTTTATCCCATTTTGTTAAAGAAGGGAAGGCCTTGTAAGATATTTTCGTTAATACGGCTTTATCTCGAACGACACAATTTCAAGGGATAAAATGACCGAAAGTGAGCATATAAACTAATTTTATTGAAAAATTTAGAACTCCCAATATAATTTTTATCGTGTCATCGAACAATTTTTTATCGTATCATAAGCAAAAAATCAGTTGATTTTAATCGTATAAATTTTTCTCTGATCGCCTTACGTTGGTTGTTTCCAATTCCTTAATGAAATACAATTAGACCGTTATATTGGTATTAGAAGGAAGCTATATCAATAATCTATTACATGATATCAATCGATGCCCCGAAAATAATGTGCAAAGGGGTAATATTTGCGTAGAAATGTCGGAAATATTTATTTTTTTACACATACTGTCATTTCATTTATCAAATTTATTCATGTAAAGGAAATATAAGGTAATGAATGTTGTATGTATAAAATTTCAATCTATATCGAACCGTTTGATGCTTAGTTTCACTCATGAAAGTAAAAGAATAACGTAGAAATTAAGAAAATGTTACCATGGTGTTGACCTGACTTTCTCTGTTGATATCTATTTTAATGGTATCATGCTTATTTTGCTCAAAATGATACAAAGCGGTTGATCGGTGTGCCCTAACAATTTAACATACATACATACATTATAAACATATAACATATATTGAATTATTTCAACAAGTAAAAAGATGACTATCTGACCAGCGAAAATGGGAAACGACCTAGCTCTGCGTTTGAGGCTATATTACTTGCTATTTTTTTAAGTCCTAAAATGATTTTTAGTATGATTTTTTTCAGGTGAGGTTTTGTAATCAAAAGATAACTTGTCACACGTTTTATTATAATATTAATAATGTGTGAATTTATTTGCCTGGTTGTATAATAAATCCTTTTTTGTAGATCACTTAATGCAGAACCTGACCTACCAATTATTTTTATCATATAAGTCACGCCTCCATATGAGCACCATCTAGAGTAGCCCATATATCCTGTCCACAAGTATCTGTACTAACAGAGCCGCTCAGAGCGATCGTCCGAGGGTGGTGGATAGCTACGGGGAACTCTATTTATTGTGTGTGTGTGTGTGGAGGGGCGTCAGGTTATAATACAGAAAGCCTGACTGTGGACCATTGTGTATATATAACGTGTTTGAATAGTGTCATGCTCCCTGCACGCTAAACACTTTTTATGTAAATTTCGAAACAAAAGTAGGCGCATTATAACCTAAGCAATTTTCGCCCCTACCCAACTCTCCCAAAGGTAATCGTGGACAAATTGTATCGTATCCTTCCGGTAAAAAGCGGACTTCATCGCACAGGCACTTGTTTCATTCAAAAAATATATGCCTCCTTCTCTTCCTTACTTCAAGGTAAACATCTGCCCTTTTCCCCTTCCACACTTCGCCAATATTTTTCACTTATAGTGATCCTTTCGCTGACCCAATTATATCGTTACACTCCCGAGATATTTCTCTTTTCGACTACCACATTTATATATATCTACCGGGTCCCCCTCAGACGAATTGGACAAGAATATTCAGCGAAGGTAGCTTGTCTTATTTTTAGTCATTGAAACGGATACAGCCACTTCCAGTCCGGTTTAAATTGATTTAGAAAATGAAAAAAAAGGTGCTTTAAAAATCAAATGTCAGTAATTTGGAGCTGAACACAGTTTTATAATCTGCATTGGAACGATTATCTGTATTTTCAAGGCTTACTTTACATTTGAGAGGAGATGATCATGATGGCATTGTTACACATGGCCGGTCTAGAGAATTCCGAATTCATATGAAAAATCCAGCGCAAACCGGAAGTGGCTGTATCCGTTTCAATGACTTAAAAATAAAACAAGCTACCTTCGCTGAATATTCTTGTCCAATTCGTCTGAGGGGGACCCGGTAGATATATTTAAATGTGGCAGCCGAAAAGAGAAATATCTCGGGAGTGAAAAGATATAATTGGGTCAGCAAAAGGATCACAAATAAGTGAAAAATATTGAGGCGAAGTGGGGAAGGGGAAAAGGGCAGATGTTTACCTTGAAGTTAGGAAGAGGAGGGGGCATATATTTTTTGATTGAAACAAGTGCCTGTGCTTCATCGTCATCTCATTGAGAATTAAGTTGTTCTCACCATGATAAAGCTAAAAAAAAAGTGCTGAGTTGGGGTTAAACAACAATCACTCACTCTCTCGCAATTGACACAAATAACGGATGACCCACTGTATGACATTCTCGGATTTTCTTTCCAGAAAACTTATGATTTTGATTTTGATTTGATTTGTGGTGTTTTAAACGCCACTTTCAACAATATTTCATCTATATCATGGTGACCAGTTTTAGTGGTGGAGGAAGCCGGGGTACCCGTAGAGAACCACCGACCATAGGCAAGCAACTGATAAACTTTATCACTTGCGGTTGCGAGTCAAGTGCACCTTTTTTGTAATTTACAAAGTCGGACGTGAACCCACGCCCTATTGGTGATAGGCTTGTATGAGTTGTTAGATCCAACGACCTAACTCATTGAGCCACCCGGGTCCCCTGGGAAAAGTTATGAAAAGAAAGTTTAAACAATTATGATCAACAATTGCACCAATATCAAATTCAACAAAACGAACAATGACATGTCACATCAACGCATTCAGGCTCAATGAGTTATGTAGTTCGATTAAATAACAACTCATACGCGCCTATCAACAATACGGCGTGGGCTTGCACCCGGCTTTGTAAATTACAAGAAAAGGTGCACTCGACTCGAAGCCGCAAGTGATAAAGTTTACCAGTTGCATGCCCATGGTCGGTGGTTCTCTCCGGGTACTCCGGCTTCTCCAACCACTAAAACTGGTCGCCATGATATAGCGGAAATATTGCTGAAAGTGGCGTTAAGCAAAATAAATAAATAAATCAACGCATTGAACTCAAAAAAGATAATGACAAATTAATTTGGAAATCTACGTCCTGGCTTGGGACAGGCCCAAAAATGTGGCGGTGGTAAACCTGTTAAAGCATGGGATCCCAAACCGCCATCTTTTGATAAATGGCATGATTTAATAGTTAAGAAATAAATCATGGAAGCCAGAATGTGTTTTGAGTTTTACCATGTGTTGGCGGACATTAGTATTTTACGGTAGTATACTTTGATTGGAAGACGGTAATTTATATCTACGTTTGTTGACAATGTCGCGCACAATTTATTCTGCCAAATTCGAGCAGACGATAACTCATCAACGTGTACTTTTACTACGGGAAAGTCAGTCGTATTGGTGTAGCATCCATAACAATAATATTGTGTTTGCATGTTTTAATTGCACGTCGCATATTATTAATTTTGCATGTGTTGATTATTTTCAGTGAATATAGATGCCTAAAACGTTAACAACAGTACTGGGTAAATTTATTGTGTGATTTTATCACCTGACTTAAATGTGTGCCGCGCATGTGCTAATGAGATTTTGCCATCTGATTAATCGCTCGTTTGTTTGCAAAGCTAAAGAAGGACGTCATATTAGAATTGATATTTGAACAGTACCCACCTGTTGAAACATTGTCAAATCTCCTTCTTCACCAAACCCGGTTGGTCTCCATCATCGCATGTGTGGGTAACCGAACATTTATGACTGAAGACATTCCCAGCCGTGTTATGATGCCGATAAAGAGGTGATATTCAAAATACACCAAATACGACTCGAGACGATTTCACTGAGGTTAAACTTGCTGTAATCGTATCTTTCTCGAAGTGGGTTGACTGGCCGACATTTGAAGGTCAGTAGTTTATCTTAATGTAAACAATTGGAAATGTGATTGTTTATGGTCAATGATCCCGGATTTATCTCTGGCTGAGATGTTATACTGGGATAAAGTAAAAAAAAAAACGTAGCTATCTGATTAAATGCCAAAGATGGGTTTTTGGAATACCTTCATCGGGTACGCTCAAAGTCAAAACACTGGAAAGCCAACTTATTAATGTCTTTGGGAGTAAGAAAACCAAAGGACCCAAACAGGATTGCCAAAAAGGTCACGTATGCCTTAGGGAGAAGACCTTGGTTTTAATAGCAACTCTAATATGACGTCCTTCTTTCGCTATGTAAGCAAACGAGCAATGTATTTAAATGACAAAATCTCATTAGCACATACGCGGTGCACACATGTTGATGAGTTATCTTCTGCTCGAATTTGGCAGACTGAAAGATAGAACAGCCAATCTGCACCGCATAAATTGCGTGCAAACATAAAAATAAATTGTCGTCTTTCACACCAAAGTGTACTACCGTATTTGTACTGTCAAATCGAAATAATTCATGGCAGCCATACTGTCTCGCTACTGCTCGGGATAAAATACTAATATCCGCAAACCCACAACACAGTATGGCTTCAATAAATTATTTCTTAATTATTTTATTTAGATTTGTGAATGTGATTGATATTTCCAACTCCGCTCCGAAATGGTATAGGCCATCGTCATTATGATCACCTATCCTCCATGATGTGTCACATTTGTAAGAAATTATTTTCACTACCCATTTAAAACTACATTCCCTGTAAAACTCATACTTTTGTAAAACCCCTTTATAGATAAAATTATAAACTTTCAAGCATTCGTTTGGAATATTGCCCATCACAGACTTTTTTTTAATCCGTTGGCATTCAGAAAGACGAAATAGATAAATGTTCCTGTTTGTCAATGAGGGTCGCGATGCCATTGATAACGTAGGCAATATCTTTCATCACAAATCAGTCATAACTGAAATTACTGCCTATTTTAAACATCATTTTGTTACTATCACAGCGTAGATACATTAAATGAGAAACGCATGTGCGTTCACATCGTTTGAATCTTAAAAGGTTTACCAGAATAATCCAACAACAGAGCTATGTTAACAAGTCTATCTCAACAAGGAATTAACTAATAGCGCCATGCTGGTAAATACACGGGAAAACGTAAACACAGATGATCAATACATTTACTTAACTTGCACCAAAATGTTGCAAGAGTGTATGGTTACCCTTCCGGAGCACATGAGTTCGCCCCAGTTTTTTTTTTATTGTCAGTGAGGTTCGTGTTATTCAAATTACTATTCTTCGTTTTTTAGCTCCGTGATCTCCACTACGATTAGCGCGTAAAATCAATATTCGTTTCGAGTTGCCCGGGTGGCTCAATGCGTTAAGTCGTTGGATCTAACAACTCATACAAACCTATCAACAATACGGCATGGATTCGCGCCCAGCTTTGTAAATTACAAAAAGGTGCACTCGACTCGCAGCCGCAAGTGATAAAGTTTACCAGTTGCTTGCCCATGGTCGGTGGTTCTCTCAGGGTATATCTGAAATACTGTTGAAAGTGGTGTTAAAACACCAAAAATCAAAATTAAACCAATGTTTGTTTTGTTCAGGTTTCATGTTTTATTTATAGTTGTATTCATTTACGTTTACTAGTGTCCAACACGATTTCCATATCAGATAATGCTCGTGTCGTTTAACAGAAAGACGACGGGTGTCACGTGTGGACTAGGAACTGTCAATCCTTTTGGAGCACCTGAACACACCCCTGGTTTTCAGTGGGGTTGTTGTTGCCCGATATTTAGATTTCTATGAAAACTTTAGTAGATCGTTGTTTTTCCTGTTGTCCTTTATCATTTGACAATTGAATTGTCTTCATTTTACGGCTTCTGATTACCCCTTTGTTATCTTCAAAATTGTTTCTTACTAAGCTCCTACCAAAATGTCGCATCACCGTATGGCCATATGTTTGTTATGAAACATGTACCAAAATGTCGTATGACCGTAGAACCATGATGTTTGTAAAACAAAACCTCGTACCAATGTCGTTTGACCTTATGGCCATATATTTGTTACTTATAAAAATGTAGATATCAAATTTAGTGCGAAGAAAGCGTTTCTGGAATGACCTTCATTAGATACGCTGAAAGTCAAAATATTTGATAGCCCAATAATTTGAAAATATTTGGGAGTAAAAAAACCAAAGGGACTAAACATGATAACCAAACTCGGTTAAGGTCACCTATGTCTGAGAGAGGAGTACCTTAGTTTTAATAAGGATTATATGATTTAGGAACTGTAAATTTCCATAAAAATATATTTAATAAACAATGTCAGTACCGAAGCACTGACTACTGGACGGATGATAAGGTCAAAGGTCAAAGGTAAAATATATTTAGGTTTAAAAATTTCAACATCATACACAAGTGTTTAAAAATTTCTCGTTAAGTTAAAAATAAAACATAAAACTGCCATCTTTACGCCATAACAGGCATTGTACTCGAAAATGGTATGATTTGTTTTAGCAGGGGATTATAGTATAGGGGAAGGAAACACGTTATACGATCTGCGGAAGATTTTCGTTCGAGGGTTTTCGAATTTTTCATTGTGTATACAATAATTATTCCTTGTAGGGTGGTGCATTCGGTATATCTCTTCCAACTGAGAAATCACGCGAGAAACGGCGCTTGTAGATCTCATTGGTCAACTACTGGGTTAATTTTGTACGGATGACCCAATAAGAACTTTGAACTGAATATTATTAATATGAGAAGGCGCGGCCTTTGAAGAGGACGGAAATATATTTGAAATTAAAATAGTGTTAAAAATAACTTTATAGAACGTTAAATGAAGTTTTGGATTAGTAAAGAATAGAAAATTACGAATTAATTTTTTATTATATATATTCAAAAATGTATTAAAAAATAACCTTATCTAAAAATTGATAATTTTCTTGTACAATAACCATTAATATTGAACTGATAATGTTTTTGTTCTTTTTCTTTAGGCCATTGTGATTTGTGTTGTCTTTCCTTCGATTTACGGATTATGCTTACCACTTTTGTATCTTCAAACTCTTCTTATATCTATGTTATGAATGCTATTTATTCATTATTGACGATCTTCTTTAGAAATGGGA
>MJUT01023202.1:227419-251513 GCA_002080005.1 Gigantidas platifrons
AAGTATTTGGTAAGATTGACTGACCAAGAATTTGTGGTTTTTGTTGATTTCTGGTTTTTAGTTGTTAAACAAAATCTGGTCAAATAAAAAACATATATTATACAAATAACATATATTTGAGATGATTGATTGATTTATTGTGTTTAACGCCACTTTCAGCAATATTTCAGCTAAATCATGGCGACCAGATTTAGTGGTGGAAGAAGCTGGAGTACCCGGAGAGAACCACCGACAATGGGCAAGTAACTGATAAACTTTATCACGTTCGGCTGCTAGTCGAGTGCACCCTTTTTGTAATTTACAAATCCGGGCGCGAACCAATTATCTAACTCATTGAGTCACCCGGGTCCTGTGTATTTGAGATGATGACGAAGCCTCAGTTGACAATATATTTCAAGGGATTACAATATCTCCACCACCCTCTCAAAAATATGTTATTTATTTTATCATATTGAATGTTCCCTTCTGTCATTTTTTTGTGCTAAATAATATGTTACACTTCTGAATTTTGTTTTGTTATAGTATTTTGGTTACGTAAACTATAAGCGCGTCACATTAAAAAATGGATAGTAAAAATACCCATCTGTATGATGTCGTCAGGTATTGTTTTTTTTAACAATAATTGATAAATAAACATTGGAGAATACCGAAGGAACAATCAAAAATGGACATTCCAGAGAAAATGGCAACACAACATAGACGAAGAAAAACAAAACAAAAACACAACAGAATATGGGTTGGATACTACTATGCGCAAACAAACAGAAATAGCGCAAAGAAAACACGCGCCCTGCTACAAACAACTGGATGTAAAGACGAACCAAAAATCGTTTTGCTTTTGCGGAAATCGTAATGGACATCACAACACGGAACTCAGAACGTAAAGACACATAATAAGACAACACAAAAAACTAAAAAGATGAGCAACATGAACCCCACCAAAAAAACCGGGGGAGAACTCAGGTGCTCGCGAAGGGTAAGCAGTTCTTGCTTCTTATAAGACACCCGCCGTGTTACTCATATATACAGTCATAAGTCCGTTAAAAGTCTTGGTAGTGATAGAGGAAAGGAAAACATGTACGTAAAAAGTAAATGATCCATTGTCATTTGAGATATGGATATTTCGTATAACGGTCAACTCGATTGTGATGACGACCGTAGAATGTTTGTAGCGATGACTTCAACATAGGAGCAACGTAGCTTTGTTTGAGTAGCTTTTGCACCAGTAGCTGAGCTCTGTCCAGAAAATCACTGTACTGGGCAAAAGCTCTAGAATAACGTATGAGTTGTGAAATGCAAACTGCATACGCTGGTGATGCTTGGATATTACTTTAGATTACAACGTGTCTTCATACTTTGTCAAACACACAAATGATTTCATATCTGTCATAGAAAGAACCAGTTGAGGCTCACGAGAGGGTGACAGACTAAAATCTCACATTCTCGTATACTTCTGAAAATGTAGGAATTCCATGTAAATTTTCATGATATATATAAAAAATAAATAATTAACATTAATAATCAAGGCTAGGCTGGGGTGGCAGTTGAATATATGTGATGTATAAAGCGAAATGAAAATGTCAATCAAGCTAATTATACTCTCTTTCTAGATTACTATGATTATACAAATAGAGATATTGGACAAATGCAGATATTTTGCACAAGAATCGTGACATCTGTTGCGACCTGATTGGTATAACATGCTATTTTATAAAATATTTCTATATTTAAGAAGACAAAGAAATAACAAACAAAACATAATTTATATTCTTCCAAGAGCTCCATGTAATACGGTGTTGTAGCGTTGTAAGTTGGTTGGTTGGTTGGTTGGTTGGTTTATGGTATTTAACGCCACTTTCAGCAATATTTCAGTTATATCGTGGCGGTCAGTTTTTATTGGTGGAGGAAAGTGGAGTGGCCGGAGAAAACCACCGACCTGTCGCAAGTCACTGACAAACTATCATATAAAAGTCATAATGTTGGATCGAGTACACCTCGTCATGAACGGGTTCGAACTCGCATTTCTATATTTAAAGGGGCATTAGCTACGATTTTGACCCAAAAAAGTATATGCTTTAGAAATTGGTAAATAGCTTTAAAATGATGAAATAAGGATAAATATTTCACACTAAACAGCTTATCGAACCACTTTCCGCCTTTTGAGAACGAAAATTACCATCGATTACTTATTTGCTTGCAAGCAAATAATTTGACCTCGCTTTTTCCGTATGCAATTGACCTTACTAGTGACAGGTAAAAACGAATAATTTGTATTTTGTCCTTATTAATTGCCAACTTGCATGGTTCTTTGTCCGTAATAAACAACAATGTCGATAAATTTGATGGCGTCCATTTCTTGATCGATCTCAAAACATGAGCAGTTGCTCGTTTTTTCCCCGATGCGCGTACATTTCATAACATTTATAAGTTACAGAAACGCGTTTTATTAAGGCATCAATCATATCTGATAGTTTTTATGGGTAGCAACAATTTACGATTTGGCAGATAATGCCCCTTTTAGAAGACAAATAAATAACAAACGAAACATATATTCTTTCAGGAGCTCCATGTAATACGGTATTGTAGCGTTGTAGGTTGGTGATAGGCATTGATTGGACAGGTACTTGTAAATCTAACTACCATACGATCACGGCCACGACGGCCACAATGTAGCGCTGTAATTAATAAACAAACAAACAAACAAAAAACACTGTAACAATGAAGTTGGCAGCACACTTATTCCATCTAAATAACATGTCGGATTATTTTATTGTTTATCAATGTGTCTGTCTTTTCGTACGAGATCCAATTATCAGGAGAGGGGGAGGGTTATGAAGCCATTAACCAGTTTAACCCTGGAAAAGGTTTGTGTCTGTCCTTATCCAGGATTTGGATGTGTAATACTATATGTTGTGACGTTTTTGTGTTCACTGATTTGAGGTGAGAGGTGGTTGAACGTTTTGTTAATATTGTAAGAATTGTTGACGATTGCTGCTCAAACTTTCGCTATGAATATTGTATTTTATCCTACTTTCAAGTCTGTGGCATTATGAAAACGTTTGCTTTCAAATCCCATTCTTTAAATTGGAGCAAAAACAAAATACATTATAAATGTAAATTACTGCATTGATATGTTTTGCTTACATATGGTAGTCAAGTCGGGAATGTATATACTGGTAGGTAATATTGTTATAAAGATTTTAGCAATGTATAAATGGTTTGTTATAAGATTTTTGGATATCTGTAAAATAAAAATAAAAAAGAATTCAGCCTGACCAAATTACGGTGGCTTCATTTTACAATATTGACGATAGGAAAACTAACATAATACATACTAAGCTAAGACATAGATGTAGTGGCCTTAATGCCGACTGATATAAGAGTAAATTTGAAGACTAATCCACGTTGTGTGTGTGGTCATTTATTTGATGATGCTATTCATTTTTTTTCTTGCATGTCCACTTCATCAACACGATAGAATATCTCTGTTTAACTGTTTTAATAACATTGTTCCCATTTAGATGTATACTCATTGGATGTAACGACATTAGTGAAGAATTGAATACTTTATTTTTCAAATCAGTGTATAAATTTATTCGACAAACTTGTAGATTTAATAATAAAATATTCCCAACCATGATATTATCTCCACACAATTTATTACACCCCCCCCCTATTTTCCCTCCAATTTCTTCTGTTAAATATTAAAATAATATTTAATATGTACACTTAGTTTGACATAATTTTGCTTAGTTTAATTGATATAGCCTGTACATTTGCTGTCATTTGATTTGCTTTGTTTATGTTATTAATGTATTTGTATGGAGAGAGACTAGTAAGTTGTAAAAACTTGTTCCCAATCTAACTGTATAAATATTGACAATAAAATCATTATAAAGTAAAGCAGAAATCTATAGGAAAATTAGTTAAAACAAGTCATATAATATGTATTTATACACAACACATGTAAAGGAAAAACTTGTATTACTAAACCTACTATAACTACTTTAAACAACAATTTACTCAATACACACTACTAAAGCTCATACTACATTATTTATTGAATATATTTTTATTGTGTAGAATTCGGGAATAACACTGCTCGATTTGATATCAGGATATCAAGAAATATACCAAACAAAGCAATGATATTATATTTGATGTTTTTTATGTTTTATTGAACTGTTTGGAAAGAAATAATAACTAACTAATAAATAGTGTTTTGGCTGCTTATTTGTCATGGCAATTAATTTATTATACAATTTCATATTGTCAACATTTTAACAATTGCAACAAGTTGACGATGAAACACTGAAGGGGATACCAGTCAGCGTAAAAAGTTCCAACTGCTGGGTGTACCAAGCAGTTTAATTGATAAATTCCGCCAGTCCATACGTTGCACAAAAGTATTCACAATGAAAATTCTGCCATGACGAGTATTTTATAATTCATCTCCAGCACATGGAAAGAAAACAGCATCTATTCAAGAAGTATACAATCTGTAAAATAAATCAAAAACAGCAGAAACATGATCAATGGGAGGGAAGGGCGGGATTTTTGTTTCCGTCCAACCGTCTTGGTGAGCTGTTAAATTGTGAAAATTTTTAACACAAGATTCCCCTTTTATTACTGGTTTGAACATTATCAGTGGAAAAGCGTGCTAATTGTGTGGCACGAATAAAGGGTACTTTATAAATTTTAGAATCTGTTATCTGTATGTTGGCCTAATGTAAAATGTGAACGTGCTTATAACAAATAATACAATAAATAAATTTAATAGATAAATAATTAAATTGCATTATTGAATATATTTTTATTGTGTAGAATTCGGGAATAACACTGCTCGATTTGATATCAGGATATCAAGAAATATACCAAACAAAGCAATGATATTATATTTGATGTTTTTTATGTTTTATTGCACTGTTTGGAAAGAAATAATAACTAACTAATAAATAGTGTTTTGGTTGCTTATTTGTCATGGCAATTAATTTATTATACAATTTCATATTGTCAACATTTTAACAATTGCAACAAGTTGACGATGAAACACTGAAGGGGATACCAGTCAGCGTAAAAAGTTCCAACTGCTGGGTGTACCAAGCAGTTTAATTGATAAATTCCGCCAAATTAGCATGGTATAAACTGTTACCATGCTAATCAGCCAACAAATTTATCAACCCAAAACAAATAAGCAGCTTTAATTTAAATGTAATAATCAAATCCACTTTCAAATTCATGATCATAAATCAATTCATATCAAATGCAAATATCAAAATCATAGCAAATAATTCAATAATCAAACTAAATTCTTGATCATTTCATTTAAATCAGTTTTATTCAAAGATCAAACTCAAATAAATAATTATTCAAATTATAGTATTCAGAAAGTACGTGGATATACATGTATATGTGGAAATTTCAAAAATTGCAGAAGTGCTTCTTGTAAAGTATTAATAATTATATCATTTCCAAGAAACTTGAGATGAACACCATCATCTTTAAACAGTGCAGTGTGACCATCATCCAAATCCGGATGAGATATAACATAGCCATGATGCTTTAAAGCGTATGATCGAATACCCCTATTTAAGCGTTTTCTTGCATGCTCCATAGCCAAATTGTTTGTGGAAAAACGCCATGTATTTCTTGGCAAAATATTCGAATAAATAATCATTGAACCCGGTAGCATCTTGCTTATAACATATATGGTAAATTTTGATTGAAAAAGTAATTGCCCACCAGGAACTAATCCAATGTCATTGCCACCACAATGCAAAATTACCATTGTTGGAATACCATAACAATTTACCATACCAAGAATTAGTGACACAAGCGAGTCCCAGTGCAAACCTGGCATCCCAACCCATAGTACAGTATAGCCTAACAAATCTAATCCTAAGTTTCGTCCTGTTACCCGCGATTGGGTATGGTTATAAGCATTCACAATGATAGATGATCCAACAATCCATATATATCTTTGCAATGGAAATTCTGAAATAACAATGTAATACTGTTTGTCATCTTCATAAGGAAGTGTCAATTCTAATATATATTTTATATGTATCGGATTTCCATCTTCCCATGATCATAATTTCATCATCCGATTTCCCAATTTCAGCTGCATTTGTTGCAGCCCCTATTCTAAATGAATGAGTATTATATTCAGTCTCATTCAGACCAAGAAACTTTATAGCAGACTTTAGAACCCTACAAACCTGATATCTTGTAACTTTTTTATGATTAAAATGACAGAATAATGGTCCTTGAATAGTAGGTCTAACTGCTAAATAAAGCTTAATCTTTTCATACACAGAAACGTGATTTTTACTATTACCAATAATTAAATTAGTCTTGCGACCATTTTGGTCAGTCTTCGAAGAACTTATTGTAACAGTAATGGTTTCATTATTTTGATTCATAACTATTTCATCTCTTTGTATGACATGGTAGCTTAAACCAGATTCAACAGTCTCACCTATTCTCAAAAATGCAAAGAATGCCAAAGTAAAAATGGCAGAAAAAAGTTTTGCTTCGTACAATGACGAACATATATTTGGCAAAACCCTTATTAAATCAGCTAATAATTTAACAGTAATTGGTTTTCGAATGTCAAAAGTTTTATGAATTTTAGTCATTCCATTTAACAATTTTTTTATTACAAAGGAATCCGTACTATTATGAAAATTATTCATTTTCATTTTAAATCCAATCCCTGCTAAATAAGACTTGGCCGTATTTGGTGAATATGATTCAGAAGATAAATATACTATAAAATTAATCAAATCTGAAACAGGAACAGGCCATTTGTGTTCAAGATTATAGTTTAATCTAAAGTCTTCAAAAACTTTAATAGCATTGTCATACACATTCCATGTGTTTAATGATAACGAACTTTCGATTAAATTCATAAACTCATGTTTAAAAGGTTCCAAAACTCCCTTGGTACTACAGTTGGAAATTCGGCTGCTTCTGGTGCCAATTTTTTGAATTTCTGAAATTGACCACGAGAGAGTGCATCAGCAATGCAGTTATTGACAGACGAAATATGAAAAGCTTTGATTTGAAAACTACCCATCATTGACCAGTATACTATGTATCTAACAAGATTCATTACTCTAAAATTGTTTGACGACTTGGTGTTTAGAACAGACACCACTGCTAAATTGTCGATATTGAAAATAATTCTCTTTTTTTCAAAGAAATTGTACCATAACAATATTGCCAAAGCAATTGGTATAGTTTCAAGAAAGGTAATATCCAATAAAATGTTAGTGTCATGCATTCCTTTGGCCACTGTAAAAATGCCCATTTGCCCATAAAATAACAACCACAACCTTTTCCAATACCGTTCCCAGCACTATCACTGAAGAGTTGAATATCAAAATTAGTTAACCAATTTTCATCCAATATAAAAGACGTTCCATTAAAATTTTCAATAAACATTTTCCATGTCATAAGATCATGGAACAATTCATTAGTAATTCTAATTAGATTATATGGCTTTTTTGCTTTAGATGTAGCCATATATAATCGACGACTAAAAGCTCTTCCTGCTGGGATTGCTCTTGTACAGAAAGCAAGAGATCCACATAATGATTGAAGCTGTTTCAGAGTTACCTTTTTTGAAAAAGCAACAGTTTTAATTTGTGATAACAATTCTTTTAACTTCTTTTCCGGTATTTGAATTGTCATATCTCTGGTATTAATTGTTAAGCCCAAATATTCCATTATACAAGTGGGACCTTCAGTTTTTCATCCGCAATGGGCACATTTAACCTTTTACATACATTTATAAATGCTGTCATTAAGTTTTGACAATCACTGGTTTCTGCAAGACCAGCAAAGAAAAAGTCATCCAAATAATGATCTAAATCACTTGAACCAGCTTCATGTTGTGTTAACCAATGTAAAAAGGTTGAAAATTTTTCAAATATAGAACAGGAAATTGAACATCCCATTGGCATACATTTATCAATATAAAATTCTGAACCAATTTTGAAACCTAATAAGTTAAAATCACCTGGATACCATGGTAAAAGTCTAAATGCGGATTTTATATCCATTTTTGCAATAATTGCATTATAACCTAATTGTTTAACAATTGAAACAGCATTATCAAATGATGAATATTGAACTGATGTAAATTTCGAATCAATGAAATCATTAACACTATTTGAAGGTGGATACGACAAATGTGTGATTAGGCGCCATCCAGATGTCTTCTTTGGGACTAAACCAATAGGTGAGCATCTTAAATTTGAGATAGGTCTAAATTTAAATGGCCCTGCTATTCTACCATTTCTAATCTCATTTTCAACCTTTTCAATAGCTGCGGTTTTATTTTGTAAAACAGATTTTAAATTTTTTGTATCAAAAGGATGTCTTGGGCCTTCATAAAGTAATTTAAACCCATATCTAAAACCAGATGACAATAAAGTTGCAGTTTTTCTTTCCGTATACCACGCTAGAGCCTTATCTAATTCATCTGTGCATATAGGGGAGAAACCAAGCGTCCAAACATCAAATCTATTTTTACTTCCGTCTGAAATTTAATAACGAATATTTTGAGGATAGAAAGCTGGAGGTTTAAAGTTCAATCTTGGTGGTTGCTGAACAAATGGACGTATTTGGTTTCTGTGAATGGGTATTTTTGACCGAGGACCACTCAGTCTTGGATTTAAATATTGACTATTTTGTACATTTTTATTAGATGCACATAAAACTGAAGGGTGAAATCCAAAACATTTCAAACAAACATGTCTATAAGTACAATTAACTCTAGAACATCCCTTTTTAAAGTTAAAATCATAACAACATCTTTGTAANATGTATTATTGAATTGGGGGAGTATAATTCCCCTCGAATTATAAAGGCCAAATTGAACGAATCCATAAAATGAATGAGTGAAAGCCCCCAAGAAATAATACAACTAACAGTAAAAATATTAATTATGAAAAATAAGTAATTGGTTACAATAAAATGGTAACTAAAAAAAACACATTTTTTCCTGTGCTTTACAAATAACATTCTTATCAGTTCTAATGTATCTAACATAACAGTCCGAGGACCATCGACCAAGTGTTTGTATGACATGGTCCTCAACTCCAGCCGCAGCAGCTGAGGTAGCAGCCCCGATTCTGAACGAATGGCCGCAGAACTTGTTTTCGTTATAACCAAGACGGATTAAAAGCTGCCTTAAGTAATTAATGAATGTCTCTCTTGATAATGGATTTGTATTGAATTCATTTTCAACAAATAAAGGCGAACCACTAGAGGCTCCCATTCCTAAACGACATTTCAAATAATTATTCATTGTACGCACTGGTCCAAAAGTATCATTTTCGTTTATGATGATATCTGCTCCTGCTCGAAAGGGGTCAGTCTTTGATGTTCTTAGTTTTAACACAAACTGAAACGGTACTGAATGGAATGCAATATCATCAATCAATAAGCAGTTCAGATGATCATCCTTAATTCGGCAGGTAAATTCTCCGCATCGAAGGAAACCAAAGAATGCTGTCAAAAATGCACATCGCAGCATCAAATCAGTGAAAGGTGAGAACACTCCTGTTGATAACATATTGCATAGCCGTTTTAACACTTCTGAAGTAATGGGCAGTCTGTTCATAGAAACGTTGAGTTGTGATTTCTTAATGCCACGCAATATATAAGGAAGTCGTACAGTTCCTGCTGTAGTATCACAGTGACCTGCCCGCAAATAATAATACCGTAAACCTGCTATATACATTTTTATGGTATCGTGCTTCAGATTTTTTACTATTCTTACAATGTGTAGCAAAATATATCAAATGGTCCTCTGTAATGGCAGGTAGACAGTTCATTGAACACTGTAGACCGCTCATGTTCATAAATGTTACGAAACACTGTAAGGCTGATTTATAAGTCTGTTTAGTACTTTGACTTAATGCTTTATCCCATAAGTTACTTGCTTGCAATTTAATTACATCATTATTTGAGATGGTAAAAGGCAAGGCACTGACTTCTCCTCTGCTTCTGGTGCCAGTTGCCGGAATTTCTGCATCTGGTAACGAGAAAGAGAGTCAGCAATGTTATTATTAATACCAGGAATGTGTTGGGCATGTATTACAAAATGATGTGTAGCGGCATGAAAAGTCAGCTTTCTCATAAGCTTCATAATGCTCTGTACTTTAGAACGACCCTTTGTTATAATGTCAACTGTGGCCATGTTATCACAGTGGAATAAGATGCGCTTTCTGTTCCAATGATGTCCCCACAATACACTTGCCATGACAATGGGGTAAAGTTCTAAAAAAGCCATTGATGTTTGCTCATGCAAAATTTCTAGTGGAAAGTCACCCTGAAACCAGTGATTTTTGTAAAAACCTGCAAACGTTGTTAGTGTAGCATCAGTGTATAATTCCATATCTGCTGCTTCTGTTATATTATCATTAATGAAAAACGAAACACCATTCCAGTTTCGCAGAAATTGTGCCCACATATCCAAGTCTAATCTACATTCCATGTTTAAATGTATGCGGTGGTGGAGTTTCTTAACAGTTGTAGACAAAGCTATAAGATGAGACACAAATGATCTTCCAGGCAGAATAACTCTGCATGCAAAATTCATATGGCCTAAGAGACTTAAGACCTCTTTTTTAGTACAATGTTTGCGGTTATGAAACGACTCAATAATTCCACATATTCGATCAACCTTCTCTAGAGGTAGTCGTGCTTCCATTAATTCAGAATCTAAAAATATTCCTAAATATTCAACAACTTTACATGGCCCCTCGGTTTTCTTAGCTGATAGAGGGATGCATAAAGACTGAAATATGGACAATAAAGTATCTTTGGTGTTAACGGCATCAGCCCATGGTGGCTCTATAACTAGGAAATCATCTAATAAATGAAGAATGTTCTCAATATTGTAATTGTTAGTAGCAATCCAGCACACTGCTTGTGATAAATTGTAAAATATTTTTGGGCTTGAACGTGAGCCAAAAACTAGCTGTTTGTAAAAATAATATTTGTTGTTCCATTTAATACCATGGAAGGGCCATAAATCACGGGACACTGGGATTGTCTTAAAAGCATCTGTTATATCGGTTTTAATTAACCAAGAACCTTGACCTAACTTCTTAATGACACTAATTGCATCGTCTATTTTAACATAATGCAAAGAAAATTCTTCTTTATCTATTAATTCATTTAAACTAGGATTTAGTTCGTCATCATGTGGAGCTGATAAGTCAACTATAAGACGTTTCTTTTTGGAGTATTTGCTTTCCGCAACGCCAATAGGATTTATACGGAAGTGTTGGAACGGGATAGTATCAAAAGGTCCACAATCAAAAGTAACCTTTCCGGATTTCGTTATCTATTAAATTAGTGACACAATCAGGCTGAGAAATTGCGGAAACTAAGTTTTTGCATTCTATTGAAAATTCAGGCAATGTCTGTAATCCAGTGTGAAAACCATAACTTAAACCTTGTATCAAGTATTCAGTAAAGGCCAAATCAGGGTGATTGTTTAATTCATACTTTAATCGATCTACATGAACAGGTGTGTATATTGACATATCATAATTTTGTGCCCTGTTTACTTCTTCCTCAGCTGATTTGCCCCTGTCATTTAGGGGCCCTTCCTCGTTTTTTGACAATGGACAATCGCGTTGAGAGTGGTCCTTCTTGCATATGATACACACATGAAAATTATTGCACCTAAAGGCTTTGCACCCTCTGTCGCCATTGTAATTATTACATATTTCTTTTCCCAAATGATATACTCTTGATCTTCCATAAGAATTTTTAACGAACTCTGATTTATTGCCTTTGTAGCCTTGAATGTTGTAAACACCGACGGTAGCTTTTTGAACATTAGAGGGACAAAACCCAGACAAGTGAAGGGTATTATTACAATGGTTACAGGTGTTTGGCCTAAGATTAGCAAAAATGTTACAGAATAACGAATTATTACGCACAGACCAATCAACCATGATATTGTTATAGCGAAGGTGTGATGCAGCTTGTAAAGAAAATTGTCTGTGGTATTCGTAGAATCCCCGGCCTGAATATCTTGTGGCCATATCGACGATGTCCCTTTCATATAAATCTAGCTCATTTCTCCTCTGCGGGTATGCTGAACACATTACACTTTTAAAAATACTGAATGTTTGGATGAATTCCCCTATAGACAGTGACCTATTCAGTCTGGGATCAGGTTTGTTTTGATTCTGATTCTCCTCAATATTGTCACTACAGGGACCAGTATAATAAGGTATTAAAAGGGCTGCCAGATTAACATCCCTACCTGCTGCAATATTTTGTCGTAACTGTGGTGAAATTGTCTCTACTAAAGGCAAAGATTCTGCCGCATATCCATAGGTAGTACGAACGTATCCCCTTGTGTTCCTTTCCGTAATTTCACGGGCCTGGGATTCACTGCCTGTAGCAGCAGTAGGCAAATCCCTCCTTATCATAGGCGAGGATTGTAAGTTCTGAAGGGCTGACTCTATCGTGAAGCTCTGTGTCGAACTAGAAGGAGATATTGTAGCGGACGTTGTCGTAAAAACAGACTGACTGGGTAATAAGTTGTCATTATGACTTGCATTGACATTGTTAGTTACGGAATTAGAGTTTGACAATGAATTAAATTTATTATTCAACGAAATCACATTCTGTTGGAGGTTCTGTACATTTGAGGACAATTTAGAGACTAAATCTATGATACGCTCATTGTACGGTCTCCATTGTTTACATTTTGTGGTGCATTATGGGATCGCGCACTTGCTACTGATCTTCTTCTTTAAGGTTTCCAGTATTCCATCTGTATATGTAGATGATTAATTACTGGTGCATGCGTGGCCTATTTACATCAAAACTTAAGTTCAATTAATAATGTATATACATGGGAACAGTGCAAGTAACAGACTAGAGTGAGTAAAACTATGTACAGGAGATGAGGCTAGTTTAGTTGAAAAGTGGAGAGTACAGCAGGTGTGAGCTGTTCTCTAAAGATGTGTACTGTTGGTGCATGTACGACTGTATCTGGGAGGAGATTCCATTGAGTTATAGTGTATGGGAAGAAAGATAATCTGTACGAGTCTTTAGACGTGTAGATGTGTCGGAAGGTGAGAGTGTGATGTTTCCTAGTTCTAGAGTCTGATGGAATGAGAACTGCGTTAGATGGAATTGCGACAAGTTGATGTGTGATCTTATACATCATGACTAGGCGTGTTCGTAGTCTGCGTTGAGCTAATTGTGGCCAGTTTAATGTGTTCAGCATGTTAGATACACTACTAGTGTTGTGGTACCTGTTGCAGGCATACCGTGCAGATCTCCTTTGTACCATCTCTATCTTCGAGGTAGATTCTGAAGTGTGGGGGTCCCAGACTGAGCAAGAGTACTCAAGTTTGGGACGGACAAGTGCTTGGTATGCCTGGCTCTTTGTGTGTTGGTTTGATGTTTTTAAGTTTCTTTTAAGGAATCCGAGTGTTCTGTTAGCTTTTGTAGTAATGTCATCAATATGTTTGTCCCATTTAAGATTTGACTGGAGTGTGATGCCAAGGTATTTTGCAGATGTTACAGATTCTAAAGTATGACCGTGAAGTATGTAGTTGTGTTGAATTGGTTGGCGTTTAGTTGTGACTGAGAGAACAGTACACTTGTCCGGGTGAAAGGCCATCAACCAGTCCTCTTCCCATTTTGATGCTGCATCAAGATCAGCTTGGAGTTTGAGGCAGTCACTCTGGCATTTCACTGGCATGTATAGGATACTGTCATCAGCAAATAATCTTAGTTTGCTATGAGTAAGGTAGTCTGGAAGGTCATTTATATAGACCAAGAATAAGACTGGACCTAAAACAGTACCTTGTGGAACGCCAGAGGTGACTGGGACTGTGTTTGATGATCTTCCGTCCAGGACGACTGTCTGTGTGCGGTCGGAGAGAAATGCTGAAATCCAGTTAAGTGTGTTACCAGTGATGCCAAAGTGGTTTAGTTTATAAAGTAGGTGACGGTGTGGAACTTTATCGAAGGCTTTTGCGAAATCCATAATTATGAGATCTGTTTGAGCATTTGAATTGTTTGTTGATTGAAGTTCTTGGATAAAGGAGAGAAGCTGTGTTTCACATGAACGAGAGTGCCGAAAGCCATGCTGGAGGTCATATAAGATTGTATTTGATTCAAGATGTTTCATTATGTGTGATGTAACTATGTGCTCCATTAACTTGCAGCTGCAAGTTAATGAAATAGGTCTGTAGTTTGCAGGTTTATGTTTATCTCCCTTTTTAAACACGGGTGCAACGTTTGCATGTTTCCAGTCGTTGGGTGTAATTCCAGACTCGTATGACTTTTTAAATATTAGACAAAGAATTGGTGCAATTTGAACCTGCATTTCTTTAAGTAAGTGACCGCTGATATTATCTGGGCCAGTGGCTTTATGTGGGTTGATCTTATTTAAGAGTTTTTCAATCCCAGGTGTTGTTATAGAAAGTTTACTGATTTTGGGATGTGTGCTGGTGCCCTTGTCTGGTATTGGATCACTAGTTACTGGTGTAAAGACAGACTGGAACTGTTCGTTTAGCAAGTTAGCTTTGTCTGTGGTTTCTGTGATGGTGTTGCCCTCTTTGTTTAGTGCAGCAATCCCAGATTTGTCAGTTCGTATTGATTTGATATATTGAAAGAGTTTTTTCGGTTTTCTCTGGTTTTGTGGTGGTATATCTGGTTCGTTAACAGGAAGATCACATATAAGTTTATCGATATAATCCCAGTACGCTTTTCTTTGTTCTTTTTGTACATGGGCTTTCATCTTTTTATACATATCAGTGTATTTGATGTCTTTACGTTTTTTGAAGAGTTTATTTTTCTTATTTATTTCTCGTCTTAATTTGTCAGTGATCCATGGTAATCTATGTTTGTTACGCAATATTTTTGATGGAATGTTTTTTTCGACTGAGGTGGTGAGATTGGATTTGAAAAGTTCCCATTGCTTGTTAGTGTCCAGAGAATCATAGGTGTCACTGATTTCTTTGTGAGTGTTTTCTATATCTGATTTAATATTTTCCCAGTTCGCTTTGTTGTATTTGAAAACTGTTCTAGGAGTTTCTCTTAGCCTCTTTAGCCATATGTCTGCTTCAGCATAGACAATGCCGTGGTCACTTGAACCAATTGGTGGTAGTGTGGTTACTTTACTGATGTATGTTGGATTGTTGATCATGATGAGATCTAGTATTCGGTCGTTTCTTGTTGGTATGTTGACGATTTGGTGTAGATTTGCGTCGTATGTAATGTCTAGAAGCTTTTGGTGTAGTTGAATGTCAGGTTTGCCTGGTATAGTACAGGAGTTTGACCAATCAATGTGTCCCAAGTTGAAATCACCTCCGACTATGATTGTTGCGTTTGACTGACCATTGATGCGGTTTAAAGATTGATGGAACTGTTCTAATGAGAAGCCTGAATCAGAAGGTGGTCTATAGTAGGATGATATTAAGATGTTTTTTGAGCCGGCGATATTGATTTCAGCCCATACTACTTCACACTCTGTTTCTAGTTCTTTGACCTCTGAACTTATGAAATCTTTCGTAATTGCTATTAGTACGCCCCCATAGCTTTGGTTATTGGAGCATTGTGCCCTGTCATTACGATACACATTATATAAGTCTGAGGGAAAGTATTCGTAAGAAGAAGTACTCGGGTCTAACCATGTTTCAGTACCTAGTATAATTTCTGGTTTGACAGTATCAATAATTTCTAGTAAATCAGCTTTTTTGTTTTTGATCGATTGGAAGTTCATGTTTAAAATTTTCAAAGGCATTTTGTTCTTCGTTTTTGTTTGAGTTTGGCGAGCTTTTTCATTGCTGGGGAGTTTAAGTGAAATTGGGGATGATGAAGCTTTGGGTGCTCCAGGACTTCCCATATCTCTAAAACTACTTGGTGAGTTCAAGCTGATGCATACGTCATCAACACTACGAGAATCTCTCAACAATCGAACCAAAGCCATCCTTCTAGCGTTCTGTGGTGGTCTAATGTTCCTGTTATTTAATTCATAACGTAGTCTATTGATTGTCCAATTCTCTAGAAGCCCTGGATCGTACGGAGTATGTCTCTGACCTCGTGTACGTTTTGGGCCCATTGTTATAAGTTCAGAAAATTACCATTTAACACAGACTTCACAACATATCACAGTTATAAATACAGTTCCAAGTAAATGTGATCTATTATCCAATAAACAACTTAGGCAACACAGTGAATTTAATGCCCGAAAAAACGTAAATAATAGCTAATTGTTTATAAATGCATCTGATAAAAATTTCCACTGTGACTGATTCCAGATATAATTTCAATACTGATATCCCGCTCTAGGAGAGCATTCCTCAAATTGATAAAACTGAGTAATTTCAATACTGATATCCCCCTCTAGGAGAGCATTCCTCAAATTGATAAGATAACATTTTTGGAGTCCTCTGTTCTTAAAATAGATTCTGCTAGCAGTAAGTGGAAATCTGTCAAAATGATAATCGTAGACAGATACATTGTGTTGTATATAAACTATAATTTAATCAATTAAATTTCCTTTGATATATATATATATACTTGTTTAATTTGATGCAGATAATTAATTCGTGATTTCATACTTTGTATGCTGCTGTCTGTGATACTGTATTTCAAAGAAAATAATTAAGTGCTGAATAACGAAATAACATTATTAGGCCTTAGTCTGTATACGCCAATAAGGCCATTTTTGTTATAACACGTGTTTTGAAAACCAAAAGTGTAGTCCGTGATTGGTCAGTCTGATATATTTAAACGTGCAGTATATGAATTTACTGGCATCTTATATACAGTAAGTTTATTTTTTATTTATTTTTTTTTAAATCGACAATATTTTTGGGAAAGTTATTAAATATATATGATATCAAATTTATGGAGAGAACAAAATACTGAAAATAGATTTAGTAATTAAAAAGGAACGTTTCAGAACAAGTAACAAGCATTTGATATACAATGTCGACTCTATGTAATTGCTATGTTACATTATATATGTTTTTTTCTATTATTAATGTGATTTATGGACAAAATTTAACTGGATGTGGAAATATCACACAGGGGACTAATTCATCATTTAAACTTGATGGCAAAAATAACACAATTTGTGACGAAACTATGGTGGCTAGGAACCAAATGCCAAATTCGTTTATTTTTAAAATCACAGCCATTACTATCAGCGTCATAGGAATGATGGGAAACAGTTTAACAATGACAGTGTTACTAAGGCGGCAAGTTTGGACCTCGATTTCGATAATAATATTCACATTGTCTATGGCGGATACGCTTGCTCTTTTAAGTATGTTATGTCTGCAATTTATGCCAATAACGCCATTGTACCTCATATTTCATTTTTCCGCCTTGTGTAGTTCAAGTTGTCTCGTCATCGTCAGCAGTGAAAGATCTATTGCCATACGACATCCACTGAAATACCGCGAGAAATGGAACAGGAGCACAACAATAAAACTAGTGGGGGTTGCCACTATTTTTAACATTCTTTTGATTGCATCCACTATCGTTGTTAGAGAGTATTTAAGCCTTCAATCTTTCAATCAACAATACTTTGGCACTTTTCAATTTGTTACCCGCATCGTTCCATTCTCAGTGATATTGGTGACAAACGTTTTGATGATTAAAGGACTGCACGACAATACCAAACCTCTAATTGAAATGTCATCTAAAGGAACCGGAAGTGACAGGGTTAGGAAAGAAGCAAGTATTACAAGAACTATTTTGTCCATGACTGTTCTGTATTTCGTGAGTATGGTTGCTGGACCATTGTGGCAAGGGTTTTATATTTTTGGAATTGTCACCTTTCCAGAAATGTATACAATTGGATCGATTTCTGAACTTATCAATTTTTCAGGTAACTTTTATCTTTATATTCTAACAAGTGAATTTTATAGAAAGGAGTACAAAGCGTTGCTTTGTAGCTGTTTTTGCAGCTGCAGAAACGACAAGACGGGTGCAATAACACAGCCCAAGTGACAGAAATAGATTGTTCTTACAACTACATGTAATTACAATGTTTAATTCATGTAGTTTTATATTGATATTTATATATACAAGCTTAATGTAGATTTTACTTACATATTAATAGTAATAAAACGTAGATATCTAATTTAGTGCGCACGATGCGTTTCTTGAATAATCTTCATCAGGTGACGCTCAAAGTCAAAACATAGCAAAGCCAGATAATTTAATATTTTTTGGGAGCAAGAAAATCAAAAGGTATAAGCAGGAAATACAAAATTGGCTAAGGTCACCATTAGTTTTGATAATACATGTAATTACATTAATTAGGAACTGTAAACTGCCTTTGAACCTTTGAATTGTAATGAAAGCGGGAGGTTTGGCGCCTTAAAATCTGATTCAACCCACCATTTGTTTGGAAATGTCTGTACCAAGTCAGGGTCATTACGGTTTTCACAGTTTTCTGGTTGTTGACTGATTTTGTCTGTTTATATGCTTATGAGTTTTGACTTTCCCTTTTGAAGATTGTTCAGAGTTCGGTAATTTTGTTATTACCCTTATTTCCAATAATATATATATATCAAATACACATGTACAATGTCAGTACGGAAACACTGACTACTGGGCAGACAACACCCTTGGGGACTAATAGTCCACCAGCAGAGGTATCAAACCAGTGATACTGATGGTAATAAAACGTAGATATCTAATTTAATGCACACAACCCTTTCCTGAAATAACCTTAATTGGTTTAGGAATGTATATACATTCAATGTTTTAGTCGTAAATAGTATAAAAATATATTTTGTGTAATCATTTATTTTATGATTATTATTAAAAATTTGAATTGTCAAATATATTATATCATTAACTATTATATTTTCCATTTAAAGGGAACGTAAGTTGAAGGAAACGCAGCTTTTATTTCTTGACCAGTACAGTCTGTTATTAATTTGTCTTTTGTTATATTCTTAATGTATCGCTAAGAAGACTGTCGTTTATATTGTCAAGTAATTCAACGATGGCCATCATCTCACAGATGACCACGAATATCGTCCGTTTGTTGTTGTCACAATGCCGTTCTTCTTTCCTCGTTAATGACTTATAAACCTGGATTTTTATAATTAATGAACGATCTTTATTCTCATATACTTTACAGAGAAGATAAATACAACATATACACAAAGAATAAAATGCATGGGCAGAAACAAAATATCTTTCCTAACCAGGACGAGAACCTTTCACAGATAAATGTACACAATTTTTCTAATACCACAATGTTATGAGATGAAAGCAATTGCTTAAATTTAAGAATATTTGCATTCATCTTACAATAATATGCGAACATTCTTTTTTTTTATTGAAAAAGCTACATGTCATTACATAATGAAAGTCGTTGCCTATGTCATTTGAGTCGCAAAGGTGGCACAACGAATTAGTACCAGATTGCCGAATCCCAGTTTGCCGATTCCCATATTGCCGAGTCCATTTTGCCGAATCCCATATTGCTGACTTTTGTTAAAAATGACAAAATTTCATTATATTATTTTTTATTTAAAAAAAAATATTGGTGATGTGTACATATTTTATTGAAAGCAGTAATTTTTCGCTCAATTTTAATTAGAAAAACCATAATCAAATGCATACTGATTGATGAATAGGAGATGCCGATACTCATTACTCAAACAATTGAAGAACAATGGAATTAAACTACAAATAAGTAAATGTTTATTCAGAGTTTTACTAAGTAAGAAAAAAAAGAAATGCCGAAAATTGTCGTTCAATAGCAAATTATTTAGAGCTGATTGATGATTTTGGTAATCTAAAAATGAACTAGTACTATACCAACAATATCCAAGCTTATCATAGGTGATTATGATAGATTTTAATAAATGATCGGCAATTAATTAACTTCAAACAAATTTGATTAATTGAAATCATGTATAAAAGTTCTTCTGTCTGCCTGCACAATCATTCTTTAAAAAAATCACCATGGATGTTCCTAACATAGTAAAGAAAGGCAGAGGCGTCAGCCTTCTACACAATGGCTACCGTTATTCAAAAGACAAGAAAAACACAGTTGATGTACAGTACTGGAAATGTGCTGTAAGAAGCTGTCCTGGCCGTGCAGCTACTTAAATCTACTTATCATGACCATAAACCTGATATGGAAGCCACACTTTCAGCTAAGATGAAATCAGATCTCTGCGAGAGAGCAGCAGATAACCCAACCATACCAATGAAAGAAGTGTACAACCAGTACATGTCTTCAGACGCACCACCCGTGGAAGATGATTTACTAGAACCACTACTCAGGTCGTGCAAGAGCCAGATGTATAGGGCCCGGCGACATAATAATTAAAATAAAAAATAATATTATGAAATTTAGTCATTTTTAACAAAGGTCGGCAATATGGGATTCGGCAAAATGTACTCGGCAATATGGGAATCGGCAAGTTGGGATGCTACCAGTACAACATGTCATTTCTTGATATGTTTTACCACCTTCCCTTCTCAACCGGTAATAAGTGGCTTTGCGTTTGTCACCATCTTCGATAACCTACTCCTGACCACGCTCCAATATTCCCCACTCTTCACGAAGAGTAATCAAAGCATGATCAGAAATGGGATACAGACGAGGGTGTGTCACTAGTGTAGCAGGAATTATCTACCCTTCCGGAACACATGAATGCATCCTCGGCCTTGACAGAATTGTGTTGCTCAATCTTTTGTTTTCTGTGAATGTTTAGCGGTCAATTGTTTGTCATTTTGTCCAATTTCTTTTGGCATTTGACCGCCTCGGTGAGTAATGATCATCGTGCTTACCCCGAGTCTGGTAGATCGTGGGTTCGATCCCCAGTGGAGTCAAGAAAATTACAAGAAGTGGTATTTGCTTTTTCTCTATTAAGCATGCAGCATCAAGGCGTAAACACAAAGACTGGTTTCAATGGAGTCAGGATCATGTGGCCGAGCAGAACGACATGTTTATTTGTGGACTAGCCCGATAAAAATCCAACTCACCGTGTTGGTACAGTATCAATCAATCACATCATAAAGTAATATGATATAACTGACAAATGGTTACTTGACGGTAACAATAATAACAAGGGCAACGCAAAGCGTGGCGTATCACCTCGCTTAAAAATTTGCCCCGGTGACCTTGACCTATGACCTTGAAAATCAATAGAGTTCCAGATTCTCATAAGGACTAAGCATGTACCAAGTTTGGTCAAAATCCATTGAAGGATGTTGATTCTAGAGTGTTCACAAGGATGTTACGGAAAGACGGACGGTAGCGTTACTATATCCCTTCGCAACTTCTTTGGAGAGGGGATAATTACTCACGTATTTTGTTGGCAATTCTGTTTTGCATTGTCCTTCCTTAATTTACGGCTTTTGATTATCCATTAGCTATATATGGGTATAATATATCTGCAAACATTACTAACGATGACACATCGAATCCGAAAGACTAAATCTACAATTCTTGTCTCAGACGAAGACCAATATTTTATCTAGATGTTTATGACTTAAAATGATATAAAATCTGTTGGAGATGTGAATAATGATTTTTGTCCCATGAGTTGGTCTTTAACCAACACATTCTACTTCATATATAGATATTGGTCAATTTACTACGAACATTCACCGACCCTGCTATTGTACTCTTCATCATTATGTTGTTATTTATTTTTGTGATGATATGTGTGGTCTTGTTGAGTAGAAACAATTCTGTGCAGGTTGTTTTATTGTTTGTTTGTATCTGTATGGTCGTTGGAGATTCAAATGTCAAAAGTGATGGGTTGTGATCCCATTAACCAGTTTAACCCTGCCACTATTTTATGCCTATACCAGGCAAGAACCTGGATTGTCAACGACAAATGTAATGTTGTGATCTCTTTTGTATTTAATGATTTAAGATATGCGATGGTTGAGCGTTTTGCTGATATTTGTGCAATTGTTGACCATCACTATTTAAACTTTGTTTTCGTACCGTTATAATACAAATAATAAACAATTCAGACAAAATTTGGTTTTACTTATTTGTTTGTTTGTTTGTTTTGCATGTAATTCCTGTAGCGTAGAAATTTAAATGTTAAGAATGCCAAGCACCAATGCAATCGGAACAAACTTAAAATTATTACATTATCTTGCTTTATCAGTTCAACGGAATCCTGTGTCTCGTCTGTTTACAACTTGCCAATTTACAGAAGTCAGTTTGTAATACTGAATAATAATAAAAAAAAAAAAAACCAATCTCTAATCTAGAGATATGGGGGAAGCCAACCAATAATTTCTTTCATAAAGTTCAGTTAGACTGTGATTATTATAATCAGTCATGTTCTAGAATGTATGACAATTAATGGGGAATCTTCAGATTTTGCCATTAAAAACGAGGCTTGTTGAGTTTCTAATGAAATAAATGTAAACCAGAGTGTGGTATTGTCTCATCTCACATTACTGACCATCACTGATTATTTTTCTCATACAATCCAGCTAAGAATCAGATATACAATCTATCTGAAAATGGCCACCGCTAAAACTAATTATTTTTATAATACGGTTAAGTGAAAAAATAAATACTCTATTAGAAATAACCGTATCTTTTCAGATTAATGTCTTAGATATAAGACTGATAATAAGAAACTTGAAGCATCAATGCAGTAATTTATAGCTTGAAGCGATCACAAAAGCAACAGTTTTGAAAGATTCGTGGGAACATGTGAATTTTGCAACGTTTTCCGCAATTTGATACAAAAAAAGTCACGTGAATTGAGATACATGAATCGCAGCAGTGTGAAGCTAGCCGACATTACCAACGACAATAACCGCTAGCCCACAATAAGCTCTCTCACCAATAAAACATTTTTGACACTTACATTCGTTCTACCATGTCACACTTTCAATATAAGCGTTGCCAAGGATAGTGGTGTAAGGTAAGTTGGTCTCCCATCTTACGAACTATGTGAAAGAAAAATCTCACTCTGAAATACTTACACTAGTTGCATAGCTATGCAAAGAAAAGTCAGAAGATACCAAAGGGTAACCGAAGGCCTTAATTCTAAGAAGGACAAACAATACTATGGCCAAAAGAAAAAGGACAAACAATACAATGGTCAAAAGAAAAAGGACAAACAATACAATGGCCAAATGAAAAAGGACAAACAATACAATGGCCAAAAGAAAAAGGACAAACAATACAATGGCCAAATGAAAAAGGACAAACAATACAATGGCCAAAAGAAAAAGGACAAACAATAAAATGGCCAAAAGAAAAAAAGACAGACTATACAATGGCCAAATGAAAAAGGACAAACAATGCAATGGCCAAAAGAAGAAGGACAAGCAATACAATGGGAAAAAGAAAAAGGACAAGCAATATAATGGCCAAAAGAAAAAAGACAGACTATACAATGGCCAAAAGAAAAAAGGCAGACTATACAATGGCCAAAAGAAAAAAGACAGACTATACAATGGTCAAAAGAAAAAAGACAGACTATACAATGGCCAAAAAAAAGGACAAACAATACAATGGCCAAAAGAAAAAGGACAAACAATGCAATAGCCAAAAGAAAAAGGACAAACAATACAATGGCCAAAAGAAAAAAGACAGACTATACAATGGTCAAAAGAAAAGACAGACTATGCAATGGCCAAAAGAAAAAGACAGACCATGCAATGGCCAAAAGAAAAAAGACAGACTATGCAATGGCCAAAAGAAAAAAGACAGACTATACAATGGCCAAAAGAAAAAGGACAAACAATACAATGGCCAAATGAAAAAGGACAAACAATACAATGGCCAAGAGAAAAAGGACAAACAATACAATGGCCAAAAGAAAAATGACAAACAATACAATGGCCAAATGAAAAAGGACAAACAATACAATAGCCAAAAGAAAAAAGACAGACTATACAATGGCCAAATGGAAAAAGACAGACTATATAATGGCCAAAAGAAAAAAGACAGACTATACAATGGCCAAAAAAAAAGGACAAACAATACAATGGCCAAAAGAAAAAGGACAAACAATGCAATATCCAAAAGAAAAAGGACAAACAATACAATGGCCAAAAGAAAAAGGACAAA
>MJUT01023202.1:251660-262207 GCA_002080005.1 Gigantidas platifrons
GAAAAAGGACAAACAATACAATGGCCAAGAGAAAAAGGACAAACAATACAATGGCCAAAAGAAAAAGGACAAACAATACAATGGCCAAATGAAAAAGGACAAAAATACAATAGCCAAAAGAAAAAAGACAGACTATACAATGGCCAAATGAAAAAAAGACAGACTATACAATGGCCAAAAGAAAAAAAGACAGACTATACAATGGCCAAAAGAAGAAGGACAAACAATACAATGGCAAAAAGAAAAAGGACAAAAAGACAAACATTCGTCGACATAACATTAAACAGAAAACTAAGGATTGAGCAACACGACCCCCACTGAAAATCAGGTGGTGAACTGATGTCCTGCGGAAACCATTACACCTGTATACTAGTACAGTCAAACCTGTCTAAATCGAACCTCTATGGGACTGAAGAATCTGTATCTGTATAATTTAGACAGGTATTCGGTTTACATAGGTTCAAATTACATAGACATTTAGTAGGTGGGATTGTAAAGTCTGTTTAGTTTAGGCAGGTATTCGGTTTACTTAGGGTTCAAATTACATAGACATTTAGTAGGTGGGATTGTAAAGTCTGTTTGGTTTAGGCAGGTATTCGGTTAACATAGGTTCAAATTACATAGACATTTAGTAGGTGGGATTGTAAAGTCTGTTTGGTTTAGGCAGGTATTCGGTTTACATAGGTTCAAATTACATAGACATTTAGTAGGTGGGATTGTAAAGTCTGTTTGGTTTAGGCAGGTATTCGGTTTACATAGGTTCAAATTACATAGACATTTAGTAGGTGGGATTGTAAAGTCTGCCTGGTTTAGGCAGGTATTCGGTTTACATAGGTTCAAATTACATAGACATTTAGTAGGTGGGATTGTAAAGTCTGTTTGGTTTAGGCAGGTATTCGGTTTACTTAAGGTTCGGTCTATACCAGTTTCACTTTGTAAAGACAGCTGATTGCTGGGTGGATATTATGGACCCCTATATGTTGCATGTCCTGGGTTGGTAAATTTGTTGTTTAACCTATCAAGAATTACATCTCTCTATCTCTGGATTATCGAAGGAGGTGTGTCACATTTTGACTCCGGCTTTATTCCCTACAACCTAACTCTGGACGGTTAGTAGTTGAGTGCGTAGCTGAGGACAATATGAGTTGCATGTCACCATAGTCCGTGTGGGTAAAAATGTTGTATGATCGTCTCAAGGGTAATGTCTGCCCACGATCGGATTATCGAAGAGGGAAGGGTCACATCATCCCCGCCTCTGTTATGTTCCCTACATAATTGTCCTAGAAGATTGGTAACAACGGGGCATCTATCCATTGCATGCCAGCCATGGTCAGACGTTTAAATTTGTTGCATAGTCGCATCAAGGATAACTATGAAACGAAAATATAAACAGTAATGGGCAACAATTCCACCAATATCAACAAAACGAACAATTACATATCACCTCAACTCAATGAGTATACAAAATACCACGACATATGACGTTAGAAATCCAGGTCCTGGCTTAGAACAGGCACACAAATGCTGAGGGGTTAAACCGGTTGATGAGATCCCAACACACTCTTGATAATAGGATCTCCAACAGCAATACATATACAAGCAAACAATAAAAACATGTTCAAAAAGACCACATATACTGTTACAAAATTGAACGGCAATATAAACATGGACATTACAATAGCAGGACCAAACAATGCTGGTAGCTATAACTAACTACTATCTACATGTAGGAAGGGATAATCTGTTGGTTGAAAACCATTACTCTTAGAACAAAAATATTGTAACTGATAACATTAAATCTATATTTAGCATTAAATTATCGTTGTATTGACGGACGATTTTAAATGATTACGATTTTAATTGATTGATTATATTGTTATGTGGTTAGCAGAAAAGCAGCAAATACGAATTGTTATAGTGATAAGTTTGATCCGAACAATCTGCCGCTTTCAGAGAAGAACACACGTGGGCTTAACCACTGCACCACCAAGATGATGAAAAAGTATGACAATATCCGATTACACAGAGGATAAGAATCCAGGTGCCCGGTTGTCGTCGTTTTTCACTAGGTAACATTAAGGTAAGTAAAAAAGCAATCTAAAATATATTCAATCAACAGATTCTCTCGAATAGTCCTGAACTTAAAAAAAGAAAACTCAAATGTGCTTTAGGAACTGCTTAGCAAATCATCGCAAGTACACACCATTCTGTTACAAGAATTGTTCCAATCACAGACCAACGGAAAAGAACGTATTTAAAGAAGTTATATTTATATCAAGGTACATGTATGGTCAGAGTTTTATCTGGCGTTTGTTTTGTTTTGTTTTACATATAATGTATTAATTTCTGTTTTAAAACCGACATAAGGTTTAATTGTTCGATTCCTTATGAAATTCGTATATGTGCTTTTTCTAACAGATTCTACCAAAATGATGACTATTGCTCGAAAATCGATTTAAGCGAAACTGGTTCAGGGGAAATTTTCTGGTTATATCATGATGCGCCAGGAACGTCCATTTATATTATTTTTACTTAAAGGGATAAAATGAATCAATGGCGAAATTTCAATTAGACAAAAACATGGTTTTTATAAATTTTTTAATTAAAATTCCGTATAGGGATAAAATATCATATAAATATTTCACAAAGCTAACACATATTTCACAGTCGACTGAAAATGTTGATATTGACAATCTTTTCCATTTAAAGATATAAAGATATAAATAAGTATACTAATATAAATGTTTACACGCTTATAAATGGTGTGCTTTGATTTTAGTGTGGTATATGGACGAACAGTATTATATTTATATACACCGTGGTATAAAATCTACCTGGATTGTTAGTACCTGCAATCAATATAAGTGCTACATGTACATTAACGGGAACGCTTTCCGTACAACTATCGCTTGTAAGTACATTGTATCATTTATATTTAAAGCAATTAGTCTTTTGGGTCATTGCGCCTACAATGTGATCCCGGCTAAAATTATATTTAAAAATAAATGTATTTCTGACTGTAAATATTATACATGCCTTCTCTATACCTATGTATATGGTTTAATGAGAATAAAGATATATACATGTGTATATATATATGGGTCATTGCGCCTACATGTATGACACCTGTAATATGTCATTGTGTTGTAGTTAGGTTGACACCTATGCAAAATGGTCAAGCTTTCTGGCGTTTTTAATCGTCTTTTTAAATAATTTATTCAAGGTCATACATTCTATTGGATAAACTAGTAGGCACAATATGACCCCAGTGTATTTATTTTTATTTCATTGTTAGTTAACATCAAGTCACAGAATTCAGCAGTACCATGGCTCGGAAATGGGGGAGGGAGGGGGTGCACGTGGTTAACTTCCATATTGTATCGAGATCCCCTTTTACATATACAATGTACATGTATGTTTGAAATTTCAGAAATACATATCCATTACTTTTGTTTCTTCGTAGAAATATATATCTGCTAATATATTTTTCTGTGACATTTAGACAATACGATTGATACATTACCCAACAACCGTTTAGTTTTCTGGAATTCTTCTATTTTCCTCTGACATTTTCAAGAACACCATCTTGATAGGTAAGTCTTCTAACAAATAAGAACTGTCGAAGAAAACTGGGGCTATTCATATATATTAATTATGTAAATAATAGGAGATTGTTCATATTAGATTTTATCTTCTGAAATTAGGGCTTGGGTGGCTCAATGAGTTAGGTAGTTGGATTACCTAACAACTCATACAAGCCTATCACCAATACGGCGTGGGTTCGCGCCCGGCTTTGTAAATTACAAAATGAATGCACTAGACTTACAGCCGCAAGTGATAAAGTTTACCAGATGCTTGCCCACGGTCGATGGTTCTCTCCGGGTACTCCGGGTTCTTCCACCACTATTTAACTGGTCGCCATAATATAGCTGAAATATTGCTGAAAGTGGCGTTAAACACAATACATCAATCAATCAATCTTCTGAAATTAACGACATTTAATGATATATATTCTAACGTCAGAATTCACGTCCCATTCTGAACTGGCGACGCGTCCCTAGTAAAACGAATATATGAAAAGTGATATCCCCTGAGTATGGTAGCTATATATGAAATATATATGACAATGAAGTAACAGTTAAAAGGATGGAGCTTTATTGGGACCCCTTTAACTCAGATAATCCTAAAGCTTGAAGCAAAATATCATTAAAAATATATATATTTACAGCAATAAAAAAAAATTTTTTTTTTTTTTTTTTTTTTTTTTTTTTTTTTTTTTTTTTTTTTTTTTTTTCTTGCTTATTTAATTTGTTTTTACTCCAATAGAGTTCTTTTAAAATTATTGGTCCAGGGACAACACTGTCTAATTCCGGCACTGCTTGCCTTTCAATCAACCACAACTAACCACTTGTACCAAACTGTTGCTTATTCATGGTATTAGAAGCTCCTGTAAGCTTTAGCTTTGACATGCAGGTAGCATGACGCTCTTAAAAAACAACATTTACGCTACATGCTGAGGACGAGTTGTGCATTTGATTCATCGTGCATACAAACAAGAGTTGTACTCTATGTCCTATTTTATACCGCATGGTTCCCACGGGCTCTAAATTCGGTTTACTGTTAGGTTTATGGTGTTTAATGCCACTTTTATCAATATTTCAGTTATTTTGTGGCGGTCCGTTTTATTGGTGGAGGAAACCACCGACCTGCTGCAAGTGACTGACGAAGTTTATCACATAATGTTGTATCTAGTACACCTCACCGTGAGCGGAATTCCTAAAATTTTATTAGATGTTCAGATACCTAAAGATAAATTGCTATAACACATTTATGTTTTATTTTTATAGTTTTAGGTGATATCAACGAATTTCAAATCTCAGGACGATAATCATGTGATCAATGATGGGTTGAAACGGTAGACCATGAATATCTTTGGTAAAGTGGGAATGATATTCCTGATAATATTAAATGGAATATTTATTGTAAGTTCTTTAAAATGTATTCAGTTATATTCAGATTGTTAATTGTATTCCAATAAAGGGTTATGGTTATGGTGTTTAGCGCCACTTTCAACAATATTTAGTTTTATTACCTAATAGTATATTAATTACCTTTCTATTGGGAATATTTTAGTTTTAACCATATTTCACTTTTAATTTGTCTCTCGGGCAATAGAACGACGGTCGTTCTATTGCCCGCTGTTGCTGTAGCGTTCTATTGCCCGCTACCTTTTGACCCGCTTTATGATTGGTCAATTTCGTCTCATGAATATTCATTAACCAAATCTTTATCAATGCGTCTAAATTCCAAATGTAATAAAACGTTCGAATGATAACTCATAATTTGTTATTTTTAACTGTTTTTGAAAAATACAATTTAATTACTTTATTCTTATCTCTCTATCCCAAAACTTTGAAAGTACAAAAATATGCATCCCAAAACTACTATTAGGTAATAAAACAGTTATTTAATGTGTAGCCATGCAATAGACCAGAAAATGTTTCCCTCTGTACTGGGAACAGCTCAAGTGTTCTATTGCCCTCAGCCGTTGGCTTCGGGAAATAGAACACTTGAGCTGTTCCCAGTACCTTGGGAAATATATTCTGGTCTATTGCCTGGCTACACATTAAATAACTGTATAATATTGATGGAGGAAACAAGAGTACCCGGAGAAAACTACCTACCTGCCGCAAGTCACTAAAAAACTTTATCACACAATGTTGTATCGCCATGAGCGGGATTCTGACTCACAACATTAGTGGAGATCGGCACTGATTTCATAGGTATTTGTAAATCCAACTGCCATACGATCACGACCGCGACACCCGTATTCCATTACCAATTAAGTTTATAGAGACATAGTAGTTCACTTTACTGGTAAATCTACTGATGAATTTTCATAAACAAATCCACATTAAGCATACATAAATGTTATAATAGGTAAACATTGGAAATAATTGAACTTGTCGATATAAAGGACCGCCGTGAACGTATGATAGTTGAATTTACAACTACCTATGCACTCAGTGTCTGTCATGGCAAAAGTTGTGAGTTCGAACCCCACTTATGGAGATGTGTACTAGATGCAACAGCTTATTTGAATATTTATAGTGGTAACCCACAGAAACAAAAGTCCATGGGTAGCAATGTGACACATGTCGCTCCCCTCGGACACATTATCATGATTCCGAGCCAGTCAGTCTTTGTTTTTACTCCTTAAAAAGAAGGGTTTGAAGATACCAAAGGGGTAATCAGAATACGTATATTGAAGAAGAACAAAAAATACAATGACCAAAAGAAAAAGTACAAAAGGACAAACAAAGATCTACAAAACATACACATAAAACTAAAGATCGAGTAACACGAACCACACTAAAAACTTAAAGCTGTGTTCTTATCGGAGATGCGACACATATCAATTTCATAGTCTTTTGTTTGACCCGACTTTGGACCGAACTCACGATCTACTGCATTCGAGGCGAGCATGCTAACTATTACACCACCGAAATGGTTCAAGAGCATAAGAAAAGTTTGAAGATGCCAAAGAGGTAATCAGAAGCTATAAGATTCTTGGTCTATTTGGAAATTCAACATGACTACAAGCTCCAATTATGCATGCTTTCTATATTTCTAGAATTTTTGTAATTGTGTTCTCCTCAGGCACAACCAGTGTAATCAATTTGTTATATATGAATGCTGGACATATTCACGTTCAATTTTCGTCACTATAAGATATTGTTGAACAAAGAACCACATGCGATAATGTTTCTTAACATATTTTTTCACTGAAGCCAAGTAACAATTTGTGAACAGGTGCCGTTATGGTAGTGATCGTATGGTTGATGGATTTACAACCATCTATAGGTCCAATCGGTGGCAATCACCACTAAAGTTGTGAGTTCGAATCCCGCTCATTGCGAGATGTACTCGATACAACTTTGTGTGATAAAATTTGCCAGAGACTTGCGACAAAGTCGGTGGTTTTCTCCACCAATAAAACTGACCTCAACGATATAATTGTAATATTGTTGAAAGTAGCGTTAAGCACCATAAGCCGAGCCCATTTATAAGCAAAGACAATGATATGCCTTGTATGATCCTATGCAAAGTTGTGTTTATTTTATGTTGATCAGAAACAAAAGGTGGCCACCAATGCTAGTTTGACAATTTAACAAAACCCAATCTAATAAGAACTAGATCTTTAATTGTTCCTCCTTACCTTGTGTCACCCATCAAGGTTTAGCGAAACACCGTAAAACGTATGAACATACCAAAGAGCTAAACAGAAAATGTAAATTGAAGGATGGGCAATACAGTGAGAGAAAAAAAAGAAAGGGGTCCCATTTTAATACATTTGATGATACAGAACGAACGTTCCGCGTCTATAAGAAAAGCATTATGCGGAACCATATACGACTTTGAATTGAATGATGATATTCCCGCAAAGCGATGCAAAATTTCGACGATTTAATGGAAAGGATGTAAAAACATTAAGATTTAAGTGCTGATATATCCTACTAGAATTTTTATGTAACTTTCTGAATTTGTAAGGTAATTAAGGACGCATATAAATAATAACCCTCCTTGAAATAACACATCATTTGTCAGCTCTTTAATGTCATCATACAAGTTATGGGGTTTCGATATATTGTTTTTTATCGTGACATCCGAAAAAGCACAAGGGACGTAATTAAAGGTCTTGTCATAATTAGATCTACTAAGACCCAAGTGCAAACTGTTAAAACTATAAATCCAAAATGTACATAAATTACAAGTGAGCAGTAGAGGATCAGATGGGCCTCTGATTTTTAAATCACAAATTATTTGAATATTTACCAAAAACATACAACATTAAACAATTTACCAATAATGGGAAATTAATCATGGCGTTCACGTAGATCATTGTCCTCATATCTTGGGATTTTTTTTCAATTCCGCTTTCAGCAATATATCAGTAATACCGCGGAGGTAGATATTTTTTATTCAGAGGAAACCGGAGTACCGAATGAAAACTACCGATAAACCACAAGCAATTGACAAACTTTACTTCTAAGTTGTTTCTAGTAGATTTCGCCATAGGTAGGCATCCAATTTACAAATACGAGAGAGGAGTGATAGCTTAGGTATATATAAATATATATAAATTCAAAGACCATACCCTACATATCTTTATATTCGACAAACAAAAAAAGCAAGCAACATTGGGTACAAGGTACAGAATTAAGACAAACTGAAGAAAAAACACAACACAGAAAACAAAAACAACAAAAATTGGGTAGGCGGATCCCTACCAGCAAAAATCGGGACTATCCCATGTGCTCGCGAAGGGTAAGCTGTTACTGTTCCTTTTTTTTTTTTTTTTTAAGAAAACATACAGTATATAATACATGTATACGTTCTCATCACGAACATGACCAAAATCATTAGGGAAAATGCATACATGTATTTGGGACTAAACACTGTCATTATCATGTAATATCTTTGTAATATGTTTTACATAGGTACTAGGACTTGGTTTAATAATTGCTGGTGGTTTACTACGCGAAAAGAGTGAAACAGTGAATGACAAAATTCTACCTTTACTGAACAAGATTGGTATAGGACCTGGGTTTACCTTAGGAGATTTACTGGAGGCACTAGCTATCATTGTCATAATTATCGGCGTCGTTGCCTTCAGTATATCAGTAATAGGGGCATTCGGAGCTTGTTGTAAGAACAGACCATTACTTATCATTGTAAGTCATTAAATAAAAAAACTTTACACTTTGGGGGAAACAAATTAATATTTTATTTTTTTATTTTTACAGTGCTACATTTTTTTCTTACATATTAAATGTTTATGTAATTATTTTACGTCGTTATGGCATTATTGTCTGAAGACTGCATCACTAGGTAAAAATATGATTGATTGATTGATTTTTGGTGCTTAGCGCCACTTTCAGCAATATTTCAGCTATACCATGGCGACCAATTTTAGTGGTGGAAGAAACCCGGAGAGAACCACCGAACATGGGCAAGTAACTGGTAAACTTTATCACTTGAGGTTGTGAGTCGAGTGCACCCTTTTTGTAATTCACAAACCGGGCGCGAACCCACACTGTATTGGTGATAGCTCCCCTGGTTTGTATGAGTTGTTAGGTAATCCAACTACATTTTTGTACCTAACTTATAGAGCCGCCCGGGCCCTACGTAAAAATAAAATACTAAATACAGGGAATAGTAGAAAAATAAAACATTGCAATCAAAATTGTTTTGGAAAATCATTTGTTTTTCTTTCGCAAAATATAATTATACGAGTATCGTCAACAAATGGTCATGTTAAACAGCGGTAATCATTAAAGAAACGGGGGGGGGACATTTTGTATTTCCTTGTTTATCATACAAACTTCGTGAAAAAACATAATATCATAAGTGAAGACAAACAGCAGTAGGCAATGCTATTGTTTTTATCATTATCACTAATACACAGATATTTTTTTAATACAGAACAAATCAGACGATTTTGCAGACCGTTAAAATAAGATAATTATTCTCTTAATAAACCTAATGTCAGCACTGAGACAAAAATGCTCACACACAATAGCCGGATATTTCCTTTAAATAAACCCAGTATGATTTAGTGTTTCTTGTATTGTTAAAATTGCATGAAATTGAACGTATTTACTTGTACATAAAATTATATCCTGTAATTTCCTTTGTTTTAGTATGGCATAGGCGTCATTATAATAGCAGCTATAGAAATATATGTAATCAAATCATGGTTTGATCTAAAAAATAAGGTAGGTCCAATTTACAGATAAACAAATATTAAATTTAGAGTGAAAGTAGAATTCATAGTCATCGTTTCATTTGTGTCTAAATTGCGTCCGTCCGTCCATCCGTCCGTCTTGTAAACGTCTTGTTGAAGCAAAATATCGGTGGCGTGTATAGCTGTGGAACCGTAGCCCTTATATATGACCATAGGTCCGCACATATCAGAAAACTGGCCAAGGACCATAAGGGCTACGGTTCCGCAGCTATGTCGTGCATTGTGAAATTAAAAGCCACAAAAGACTTCTATTTCTACAGGGGAGATTCATAGAATCTAACACCGGTGACAGGTCAAGATCGAGAAATCTCAGACACCCAAGGATAAGATTGTAATCGTTCTCTGACGAGGCTTGCCCGAGTCAGAGAACGATTGAAATCTTACCCGAGGGTGTCTGATATTTCTTGATCTTGACCTGTCATCAGTGTTTGATTATTTTTCTTACACAGACATCCCCCCCAATTTTTTTTCTTTGCGGTGAAATTCTGTTAGGATGTGTGTTATTCGGTCACATATCATGAAATGAACATATTTGGCAATGAACAAGCACGTCACCTTTTTATAGCGAGCATCGGAAGATGCCAGCTAAACAGCAACATGTGTGTAAGATGAATCAATATATGATCAATACCAACCGGAAATGGATTCAAAGTTTCGGCATAGAATGGACAATCGGAGTGAAGTACAGGAAATAGCCTTTTAATTTGAATAAAAAATAACTATCCAGTTTAAAAATAAC
>MJUT01023202.1:262571-279442 GCA_002080005.1 Gigantidas platifrons
TAATCGTTCTCTGACGAGGCTTGCCCGAGTCAGAGAACGATTGAAATCTTACCCGAGGGTGTCTGATATTTCTTGATCTTGACCTGTCATCAGTGTTTGATTATTTTTCTTACACAGACATCCCCCCCAATTTTTTTTCTTTGCGGTGAAATTCTGTTAGGATGTGTGTTATTCGGTCACATATCATGAAATGAACATATTTGGCAATGAACAAGCACGTCACCTTTTAATAGCGAGCATCGGAAGATCCCAGCTAAACAGCAACATGTGAGTAAGATGAATCAATATATGATCAATACCAACCGGAAATGGATTCTAAGTTTCGGCATAGTTTAAAAATAACCCCCCAAAAAAAAGAAAGGAAACCGTACAGCTTCTTTACATGAAACGATTAATTTATTTAAAAAATGGACAATCGTTAGACCTTCTTGTTTCGCCCCTAAAGAACGATTGGCCTTTAAAAAAAAAGGTCGTCCCCGATATATCTCGGCCCAAAAAATCTCCTTTGCAATAGCATTAACTGGGTATGTCGAACTGAAGAACAAAGGACAAAAATCAAGAATAATGAAGAAAAAAACCCAAAACTACTATTTGTACATGTACATGTCTATGCGTGGATGCGATGCTCGCATGTAGGCTTTGCCTAATCCATATTAAAACAATTTGACTAGGTAAATCCATATAATTTTATCCTCACCGACATTTCCCTGACCTACATTTGACTTGTGTTTATTATTTATATGTACTGTGTAGTGTGTATATTCGAAGACGACCGCAGCACAACCATCAATGAATTAATACGCAATGTGAAAGAAACACCAAATCACGAACGCTTCAAATTTTAATAATATTTAAAATTTGACTTTCATATCACAATAAATATAACAATGGTAAAGAAAACGTTTGTTTCAAAACGAACTAAGCAACACAAACACTGTTATTAGAAATGTATGTCATTTCACTGTGACGTCAACAACTCGGTCAGCTGATTGTTTCAGTGAACAGGAAATCGATAAGTGCCAACTGTTGACAAAAATCATACGCAAACATTTGTAAACAAATGACAACATTAAGAGTTTTAAAAGATAGATTAGACTTTGGCTACCGTTATATTTTGTAAAGCATATTTTATTTTAATCACATATACAAATAACATTAACAAAGGATCACAAGCAGAGTTATAAATAACACTGAAAAAGCTTGAATCGACGATTACTTTTGGCGGGTAACAGGGCGTGTAGCTTGTCTTACGCAAGGGGGGGGGGGGGTGTAAGGCCGAAATATCGTTTCCCGTGAATATTGAGAACTACTTTATCCTCTGTGTGTAAGAAAACTTTATCTGATTTTCTACTGGTTGTAAATGTTGAGGTAGCAGATTTTGATATTCGATTATTGGCTAAAAACACCTTTTTAATTTAGACTTCAGTGTGGTGTCGCACCCATTTTAGTAAGATTTTTAATCACACCTCCAATTATAAACAGATTATCATTTCTAATTGTTTTTTCTCTGATCCCTCTACACTAATATTTGTACAATCGTACATATTATACAGTATCATTTAAATAGAATTCACGGAAATGCATATTTCTAATATACATGACATATTTGCCGCTAGTGGTTTGTTTGTTTGGTGGCGTTTAACGCCACTTTCAACAATATTTCAGTTATACTGTGGCGGTCAGTTTTATTACTGGAGGAAACCGGAGGACCGAAGAAAACCACCGACCTGTCGCAAGTCACTGACAAACTTTATCACATAATGTTGTACACCTTGCCCGCCCAGATCGAGATTCGAACTTAAGACATCAGTGGTGATAGGCACTGATTGTATAGGTAAATCCAACTACCATACGATCACGACCACGACACTAATGGTAAAACAACCAACAGTACACGGTACACCAATCAATCATGTTTTAATACATATGCGCATGTTACCCAATACAGTATCAAGTAACAATATTTCGGTAATATCGTGGCGGCCAGTTTTATCGTGAAGGAACCGGAGAAAGCCACTGATTTGTCGCAAGTCACTGACAACTTTTATCACATAAACCTGTATCGAGAGTACCTCACCATGAGCGGAATTCAAACTCACGATTTTTGTGGTGACAGGCGCTGATTGCACATGTGATTGTAAATCCAACTACCATACGATCACAACCACGACAGCCCACAACATTCTTTTGAACATATAACAATAGGTCTAAACTAGAATAAAATAATACACTTCTTTCTGATGGCAATCTACAGGTAAGATAGAATTAAATAAAACAACCTACATTTATGAATGGTGTGGACTATTGTGGTAGTAATCGTATGGTAGTTGGATATGCAACTACATGTGCAGTCAGTGCCTGTCACCACAAAAGTCGTGAGTTCGATTTCCGCTCATGGCGATGCGTTCTCGATACAAGTCGTAAGGACAAACTACGGGTATGCCAGTCTAAAACTCAACCTTAAGGTACGATAAGATTAAGGGCAAGTTGGGCCACCTACATTTACGTTCTACTTTGCCACAGCCTACTGGTATGATAAGCTTATCCTTATTTTAGATTATGTTTGATCATTTATAAGCTGGTAATTTTAGAGCATGTCATCCAAAGGAGTAATTGTATCGTTTACAATAGTAGGTGTCTTCATATTGGTTAATATCTATAACTGACAAATATTTTCAGCTCAATGATTGGTTAAAGAACGAACTATTGAACCTATTGAGTGATTATGAAGGGAACACCAGTGATATACTGACAATAGCATGGAATTTTGTTTTCTTGTTGGTAAGAGGATATACAAGTATTAGCGCTGAACAATTGTAGTGTTTCCTCCCACCAACCCCCTCCTCCCCGCATTTTCTATTTTGCATTTATTGTCATTGGCTCTAGAATAGTATCAGTAACACACACTCGCGAATATAAGATTCTAACATGTATGTACTTAAATATGTTTCCTGTAGTAGTAGATAATGGATCATTCAATCTTGGTTGGTGAAATCACATACAGAAAATATACTTCAGTGACACAAACATGGACAGTGTTGCTACATGTAGTTAATCATGATATTGTGGTTGTTCTTTAAAGCCAAACGAACAATATTTCAGATATTATATCATGGCGGGAAAAAGTTACATTTGATGAGATGATAATGACAACCGCTTTATACTAGACCGACATGCTTTGTTAGATTTTCATATTGATAGCTCGCTGAAGCAACAGTCTGCGGATTAGACATGTCGCTCCACTCTGATACATTAACCTGATCCGGCGAGATAACCAGTCTTTCTTCTTAATGCTACATGCTTAGCGAAATACCAATTCCATAGTCTTTGGTTTGACTATATCCGGGCTAGGTCTACCACACTCGAGTTGAGCAACATGCGGTATCATGATATTGGCATATTTAAAATTGATATGCAATAAAATCATTAATCATTTTATTCTTATTTTTTTAATATATTCCAAGAATATATTTGAGTGATTTTCAAACACTGATGTTTATATATTGTATATAAGGGTAATAACAAAATTACCGAACACCGAGCAATTTATTATTAGCCACAGTTTGGACACATATTTAGAACTATATTCCTAACTGTAATTTTGTGTGGTACTTTTTGTTTTTCATTTTTATTCCTAATTGTATATGTCATACACTATTTCTAACATGCATTGTCCATCCTATTTGTTGTCTTCAAGAAGCCATATATTTCATAATTATGTAGCCATACCAGCGTTTGTATATCTTAGCTTTTGTTGTATTATATACCGGTGTTACCGAGACACTCATAGTAATAAAAACAAGTTTCTGGTTTTAGTTCAATTGTTGTGGCGTGAATGCCCAGTCTAAAGTTGACGATTTCGCCTCAACAACATGGGCATCAACACGAGGCTCTGACATCATACCAGGATATTGTTGTCATGGTGCTACAGCTCAAACAGCCTCGTCTTTATATGGTACTAACTGTACAACTAGTCCGACATCTTCGAATGCTCATGTAGACACTGTAAGTCATTAGGTATAATATTTGAAAACTATAATTGGGTACTATTTTGTTTTACTGCAATATGTGTATTTAGAGATTATTTAGATAAAGTTTCCATTCTTAGATAATATAGTATACATGCAATCTGTTATAAAGAGTTGTGTACCTGATTCTCTCTTACTAACCTCTGTCAAACGTTCAAATAATTCACATTTTCGCTCAAGAATATTGATAAAAAACGAAATCAATCGGAACATAAACGAATTTAATATTGTTCTAATGCTACTTCCCTCTGACTATGTAATGGCTTAAAGTTCCATAAATTTAAATTATGTACTGTAAAGAAATGTTCCGTGAAATCAAACTGAAATTATTGAAATTTGAGCTTAGGAGAGTACATTATTCGGTAATTGGTTTGGACCACATAGATAAAGATTTGTAATTTGATGGCTTAGTTCGGTTTGGATTATGGTATTCAACGCCACTTTCAACAATATTCTTAGCTTGTTCTACACAATGAAGGGGGCACGATGAAAAGTCCTAATTTACAAAATCAGTCAACCTTCTATTTATGTTCACCAATCTATCTATATAATGCATGTTGTTATTGCAAAATATACCGGTAATTCTATTTAGATAATTAATATATTGCAGGGTTGTTATACAGCCATTGAAGAAGTATTAACTGGTTATAGTACAACGTTTATAACAATATGCTTCTTAATACTTCTTGTAGAGGTAAGTGAACACATGAAGTATCCTAAATATATTTTCCATGTCATTCGATATTATGCCACCAATAAAGCGGACCTCCACGATATATCCGAAATGTTGATTAAAATGTCGTTAAAAAGTCATAGCCCATCCCAATCCAATTACAATGACTAGTAAGAAAAATCTGAAGATAGCAAAGCATAATCAGAAACCGTAATTCTAAGGACAGAAAATACAGTGATCAAAAGAAAAAGTACAAAAAGATAAACAATGATCCACATAACACTACACAGAAAACTAAAGACGAGGACCCCTAAAAACAAACCGATGTAAATACAGGTGCTCCAGAAGGGTAGGCAGCTCTTGCTACACTGGTCCTTGAATATATTTTCTTACACAGAGGATAAAGTAATTCTCAATTTTCACGGGAAAATATTTTTCTGTCTTACACCCTGAAGCGGTCATGATTTGGTGTTTCTTTCACATTGCGTATTATTTCATTGATGGTTGTGGTGCGGTCGTCTTCGAATATACACACCAGAAAAAAAACAAATTTGAGGGGATGTCTGTGTAAGAAAAATAATCAAACACCGATGATAGGTCAAGATCGAGAAATCTCAGACATCCTCGGGTAAGATTTCAATCGTTTTCTGACTCGGGCAAGCCTCGTCAAACAANACTATTGTTATATTTATTGTGAAATGAAAGTCGAATTTTAAATATTATTACAATTTGAAGCGTTCGTGATTTGGTGTTTCTTTCACATTGCGTATTATTGCATTGATGGTTGTGGTGCGGTCGTCTTCGAATATACACACCAGAAAAAACAAATTTGAGGGGATGTCTGTGTAAGAAAAATAATCAAACACCAATGACAGGTCAAGATCGAGAAATCTCAGACACCCTCGGGTAAGATTTCAATCGTTTTCTGACTCGGGCAAGCCTCGTCAGATTGAAATCTTACCCTTGGCTGTCTGAGATTTCTCGATTTTGACCTGTCACCGGTGTTAGATTCTATTAGTCCAACCTGATCTTCTTTCACTTTCCCAATGATGTTCTAAAAGAAAAGTTGAAAGATACAAAACAGGTAACCAGAAGTCGTATACCGTAGGACAGACAACACAATGACCAACAGAAAAGGGACAAAAGGACAAACAACGATCTACAAAACATACACATAAAACTAAAGATCGAGCAACACGAACCCAATTAAAACCGGATGTGAACTCAGGTATTTCGGAAGGGTTAACAGTTCCTGTTCCACATGTGACATCCGCCGTCTTACTGTTAAACGACACGAACATCATCTGATATGGAAATGGTTTTGGACACCAGTATACGTAAATAAATATAAATAACATAAATATAGCATTAACCTCCTACAAAACAAATGGGAGTCAAATACGTAAATCGTAGTGGACATAATAACACTGAACTAAAGACGGGCAGTTTGATAACATGAACAACAGTACCAAACTAAGACAAATAAAAAAACGGGGCGAATTCAGGTACTACGGAAGGGTAAGCAGTTCTTGCTCCACATGTGGCACCCGTCATGTTGCTCTTGTTATAAAGCCGATGATAGGTCATGAACAAGGACAGGACCGGGTTGTGATTACGACAAACGGAACATATCTGTGGTAATTAATTTATGTAGTAACCAGAATCATGTGACCAGGCGTTGACTTACTTCTAATTTAAATGTTAAATGAAATATGACCAATATTCATAAACTTGTGTGTAAGGGAAATACCAAATAAGTACACTTACACTTGTAATATTATTATTATACTGAGTGTCTAATTGTCCAGGTAATATGCCAAAATATTACCCAGGTAATATGCCAAAATATTACAGTACCAAATATCACTACAGAAACTTACACGATTATAATAATTTCCAATACACTGTATACTATCACAGTATTGAAAATGTCAGTGAGTCAGTGATTATAATTTATCGTCAAATGAGCAATTGTCCCCTATTTTATGGAAAGAACAAGTTACATTCAATGAAATGATGATGATGTCCACTTTCTACTAGATCAATACGCCGAGATGAATTTTCATAGTGCTAGCTCATTTAAACAACAGTCTGTGGGTAGATATGTCGCTTCATTCGGACACATTATTCTGATTCCGAGCCAACCGTCCTTTGCTCTTACTGCTTCGTGCTGCATGCTTAGCGGAAAAGCAACAATACCAATTGCATAGTCTTCGGTTTAGCCTGACCGGAGATCAAACCCACGCTCTCCCACACTCGAGCCGAGCATGCAAACCATTACATCACCGATGTGTGTATATGGAAAATATTAAAATTATTTACAGACAGGTGATGGGTAAAGCAATTCAAGTCTTGTATGTTTCAGTGTATTGCTGTCATTTCTGCTGTGATGATGGTGATTCAAATATCTAACGATATTACAGCACACCGTGACAGGGGTAGCAGCAGAGGAGGAGTTGTGTTACACAGCATCAATAAAACCAGCCCTTATGCCGCGTAGATTATCAGGGAGTCAGAACAAACAAATGTTAAAATGACAATATTATTTTCATATTTTGTTATTGTATAAATAAATTTGTTTTTATGAATATGTATATATGAATATATAGATCAGATTATTGATATTATTTTTATATAACATTTTATATTTTTTTATACTACAGTATTTTAACCATAGACAATAATGAAATATATATATAGAAAACTGTTACGTTTTCTATATAATATATAGGCCATACTTGTTACACTCTTTAGTAACAGAATAGTTGCTTCTTTTTTGTTAGACTATCTGATAGAAATGTTATCTGGATGGTAGTTAGACTTAGTATGGTATAAATTGTTCATCAGTATATACGAATCTGTTTTTAAGAGATAAAAGTTATGACCTTTGACAATATGAAAAATGACAATAAATATTTTGCTCCTTATTTGATTAAGTGAAATTTCACTGAAGAACACTGGGAATAATGCTAATCATACTTGATCAAAAATTACATTAACGTTCTGTTTGTGATAATGTAGGACATTACTTTGTTCAAAATTATTTCATTTCTGCAGAAATTTAAAAAAAACGAAATACAAATGTAGATCTATAGTTTTCGTTTTTTTTTGCCCGAACTTACCTGAAATTAACACCTCCTAAAGCAGGTAAATCTGCTACATACATAGGCAACATTGGTCGATTTTTTGCTATCTCGTTTAGTTCCGTTGGATTACTTGCTTCCAAAGACTACATACTATACGTTTTATTTATTTTTTTTTATTAATCAGAGTTACCTCCCTTACTATTGGTTCCATCGAATGAAAAACTGAAAAATTTCTTCGATACTACGAAGTTAAAATATATATTGTAAAATTAAACATGAAATATTTAGATTAATTAAATATGTTATGGAATTCCGAGCTGGAATGCAGCCTAAGTTTAAGCAGTTTAGGAACATTTGTTGCATTGCTGTTGGTCATAGAGAAAGTAACCATTATCAACGGAACGTTTAAACAGAGATGGTCAACAATACCACTAATATCAACAAAACAAACAATCAACTCTCACCAAAATCTCATTGAACATGAATATAACCACGAAATATGAAGTTGGAAATCCAGGCACCAAAATATGGTGGGTTTTGGCAGTATATTATATTGTACATAATTTTAGCATAACATCATGTGAAAAGACATAATGTTAATATGTAATATACGTATTTAGGATGACTTTACAGCTTTACAAAAAGTAAATTCATGTTATTTGAACCAGGAAATCCCAAGAACTGACAATTAGCCCTATTTGAACATATGAAGCGCGGACTTGATAGAGGACATCATAAAAACGATTATACCGACGTTTGTTTCTGCTCTTTGTACAAAATGTAGATAACTTTTGGCAGTTGTTTTAGTCTTTTTGACATTGCAGGATAAACACAATATATGTACATTGTCGAAAAATATATGAATAATTTGCATTCACTGAGAAACACAACAGAAAATCTCTCCAAAGGCTCGTTTTTCTACATGTTTCTAAACCTCGTACAACTAAATTATATTTTTACATATAAAGTGCGTATATAGTCTATATCCAAGATTTTTCTTCACTAGAATATAATTGGCCTATATCTTTGTATTATGACAGATGTTGTTATTTACAATCTGGTCCAAGTGTTAAAAATTCAAAGGCAGTAACATATTTGTTAATGGAAACTTCCAAGATTTAAAAAAAAACGAATAATTTAATTTGAATATCCCTTTAGGGTGAAAAACATGCTTAATGTAAAGACCAAGGGTGTTCAGTTTGCGTTTCTAAATTATGAGAGTCAGTGCTTAATAAAAACAAAATAAAATAAAACGTATTTGTACATAGTACAACACATGCACGATCATCTTCTTATTAAAATAAACACCTAAATGTCGAATTTAGTGCGTTTAGACGCATTTGGGGAATAAACTTCGATCATCAATACTCATACTCTTAAAGTCGAAAGACTGAAAAGACAAATAATTTAAAAGTCCTCGGTGGCATTAAAAACCAAAGAGCCTCATTGGGATAGCTAAACTCGACTAAGATCAGTTATGTCTGAGGGATGAACGTATCAGTTGAAAGTAACTCGTTCAAACCATGAGATAGCTTTACAATTGCTCATTATCCATTAAATATCAGTAGTGGTATGAAGTATGACACCAGAGCAAAGCAAAACGCTCTTACAGATAATCATATCTTTGTTTGTAAGTTCGCGAGCACTTGAGTTCATTCCCGGTTTTATGGTGGTGTGCGTGTTGCAATTTTTTTTTATTTTTTTTTATTTTTTTTTATTTATTTATTATTTTTTTTTTTTTTTATAGTTTTTTGTGTCTTTACCATCTGAGTTCTGTGCTGTGATGTCCGTTACGATTTCTGAGTAAAAACAAAGTTCGGTTTGTCTATACCTCCAATTGTTTGTAGGAGGGTTCATGTCATGTTTACGTTATTTGTGTTTGTTTACGTATAGTGGTGTGTCCAACACATATTGTGTTGTGTTTTCTTCGTCTTATGTACCCTATGTTTCCAGTTTTTCTGGATTGTCCATTTCGGATTGCACAAGCGGTATTCTCTAACGTTTATTAGACTAATTAAGAACCTCTATCAGATGACTCAAAATATATTGTTTGTCTATTTGTCTAACAAATTCTGATTTTCCTGAATGAAAGAACATGCAACAACATGATTATGAAATTTATTTCAAATCGAAAGTTAGTTGCAATTTTTAGACTCTTTAGAAATACATACTACAGTAATCAAGTAATCATAATTTGGCAAGGGTGGCGGGATACCAATTTTATATGTATAAACATGTAACAAAGTAAATATTTACCTACACATTTACATTTTATTTGTGTGAAATATCTATAAATACAAATTAATCATGAACAGTAAATTAGATATTCAGATAGGTAAAAACTATATCCGAATGCAATTTAAAGTCGTTAATTGTGCACTCAGAAGTATTGTACATGTATACATAACAAAACATAATCTATGATAAAATTAATGTTCTTTTAAATTGTTTATTTCATTGCACTTCCTAGTTAGGTAAATAATTTAATAATATTTAATAGGGAGTGAAAAAAGGAAATTAGAAAAGAGACAGACTTAGACAGAATTTTCTCCGATTGAAAACTCGTAGTACAGAGCTGAAGTACAAGTCTCAGCGCAATAAAGTAAACAGTATTAAAAAAATAAAACCAATGCAAAGTGTCTTACCTCAAGACAACAAACATAAAAATGTATTAGCGAACCGTCAAGCAACTGTTTAAGAATTAGTCCCTTACTTATTCATTACCCCCTATTTGCGCACATGAAAATAATATTGTATATAAATTCGAAGATAAAAAAAAAGCGCAAATATTAAACGATTATTTTTGCTCCATTGCTACTTTAGACAACGACAATAAAGATATCCCCTACATTACGGACAGAGGACCTGGGATTCTAACCGAAATTACTGTAACAGAACAGGACATCAATGACATTATCTCTTGTCTGGACCTGCAAAAAGCATATGGATCTGATGATATTAGTCACCGTATGTTAATTGCCACTAAAACACAATTGTGTTGTCCACTCTGTAAACTGTTTAATTTGTCTCTGAGGAAGAAATGTTTCCCGTCGTTTTGGAAACTTGCTAACGTTATAGCAGTTTTTACGAAATCTGACAAATCGATCGCTTCGAACAATAGACCAATATCGCTTCTTAGTTGTGTTAGTAAAGGTTTTGAGAGAACTGTCCATGTCTTTAACCATATCAGTCGCTATAAGTGTATACATAAACTTCAGTCTGGCTTTCTCCCTGGATATTCCACTTCACATCAACTAGTTTAGATATACCATTGTATTATGACTGCATTTGAAAATCAGACTCCTTTGACATTGACGTTTTGTGATGTAAGTAAGGCATTTGACCGTGTCTGGATTAGAGGTCTAATTTATAAACTAGAGAAATATGGTGTGAGAGGCGACATCTTGAATGGTTTAAAACTTATCTTACTGACAGAAAACAGAAAGTTGTACTGAATAACACAGAATCAGAGGTTGGTTGTTTATATGCTGGTGTATTTTATATTAACGACAAAGCTGACCACACAGATTGTATATGTATACTTTTTGCAGACGATACATCTCTTGGACATTGTAGTAACGATCTACAAAACTTGCTGGACATGGTTAAATCTGACCTCTAAAACATTAAAAAGTGGAGTGAAGACTGGCTAATAACGTTCAATCCAGATAAAACTGACATTATGCTGTTTGATAGTAGACGACAAGGAAATATTAACTTCAAGTTTGGACAAACCGACGTACTATCCGTTGACTTCCATAAACACCTGGGTATTGTGTTCAGTTCTGACGGTAAATGGACACGACATATTGACTACATACTATCTAAGGCATCCAAGCAATCATGTGTTCTACGAAAATTGAAATTTATTTTAAAACGGGAAATTCTTGAAAAAATCTACCTACCTTTTATTAGACCTTTGTTAGAATATTCTTGCGAAGTGTGGGACAATTGTTCACAGACGGACAACGACAGACTAGAAAAATTAACACGTATTGTTATTGGGTTAACTGCATATTCGAGTAGGGATTTTTTATATCAAGAAATGGGATGGGAAAAATTATCAAGTAGACGGGAACGCAAAAAGTTATGCTTAATGTATAATATGTACCATGGACACTCCCCATCTTATTTGTGTGACTCATTACCCCCTCTGGTTCTTGATGTTGCCAACTACCCTGTTCGAAACAAAAATAACTACACTGTCCCAAGATGTCGCTCATAGTTATACCAATCTTCATTCATCCCGTCTGACATAAATCTGTGTAACAGTCTAGACAACGACACCAGAAATATCAGAACATTTGATTCATTTAAAATTAACCTTAAAAGTAAAGTTGTACTGGATAAAATTCCCGCTCATTTCTTAGTTGAAGATAGACGACATAATATTTTATATGCAAGATTACGTCGTAGGTGTATTTATTTCGATCTAATATAATAACAGATTCGAGATGTGTTTGTGGATTTACCAGGGAGGACGCTTCCCACTTTCTCTTGAACTGTCGCTTGTATATCGAATAGAGGACAGTTCTCTTTATTTTTTTTTTGCACCACCATAATGTTCATAAAGATATTAGAACTTTACTATTTGGAGACTCTCAAAAACACCAAACCCAAAATATTTTTTATCGAAAGCAGTACAGCCATTCATTAAAAACAGTTGGCGATTCACTGACTGTATATATTTTACAATAAAATATGTTTAAATTAATAGTGAATGAAATCACTTTGACGATGATGATATCTATTTTGTACATTATACTATGCCAATACAATGAGTTGGACTTTTATAGTGCTAGCGTACTGTAACAACAGTTCACACGAACATGTTGCTCTACTGAGATACACAATAATGATTCCAAGGTCCACCTGCCTTTGTTACTCCTTAATGCTGCGTGTTTGGAGACGAAGAAACATATACCAATGTAAAAGTCTTTAATTTTACTTGACCGTTGATCGAACCCACGATATACTGTACGCTTGGGCGAGTACGCTAGCCATTATTCTATCTAGGCGGTAAATAATTAATGCAGTAATTAACAAATTATCAGTAATACAAATCATAATTATTGCAGAATTCTCTGTGAAGTTCAACATGTACTACATTTATCAGTAATAACCCGTGGAACCTGAAAAGCTATTGATTGCTTGACACCGAAAAGTTTTACGAAAGAAATACTTATACTGTATATAATTCCATAGAATACAGCGTATTGCTGAGTGAGAACAACCTACTGCCAACTTGTTTTGATGGTAATACACACCATTTCATTTATATGCGTGGAAACAGGGGAAACAGAGTGTTCCAAAAACATCCTTGAACTTATAAAAGATAACATCTCAAAACTCTACAATATTGCAGCTAAGGGCTCATGTGAGTGTATATATATATATATATATGGAGGAGATATCCGTGCCTGTTTTTTCAAACGTTTATTTGAGTAATATGGGTGGAGCTTTCGACGGATTTTTTTGTATTGCCACCAGGAAAAAGGAGTGTTGATTCATATGACCGGAAACGTATCACCATCGAAAACTCCTACCAAGTTGTTTGTAAGGGGCTGGTGCAGAGAGTCGGTAGAAAGCAGTACGCTGTGTTTTGTAGTAGTCCATATAGCAATTCCCGTGACTCGTTTATTTCACGTTTGACGTTTGGGTTCTAAGGGATTTTCAGGTAGATATATCTGTTAAGAGATTTCTATGTTACATTTTGTACAAATTTTATTTCGTTACAAATGTTTATCCGTGAACAGAAACGCAACTAACACGTTGATACCATTTACTGGTACACATGTAGTAGTTAATGTGTGACTTTTTAATCCAGTACAGAATATACAGTGATCGAGACAATTTGACGATCGTAAATGCTTTAAAATGATAGATTGTCATGATATATATCTATAGATCATAACCATATTTTATAAATTAATAATGGTATTGTTGTTATACATGTTGTATAGTGTATTTAATTAATCATTTGTCCTTACTTTCATTACAAGTCATAGCTTGAGGTTTTCCATTAAAGTGGTAAAGATCAAGTGAAAAAGATAAACAAATATATGGTAGACTGCACCCGTGACACGCAAACCACAAGTCTACCACAGCACGAATGACTCCCTCATTAACTCTTAAAATTAAAGAATATTAAAACGAACAAAGGTTATTTTAAATTGCTTACATTTTCACAAATGTAACGGTGTTTACTGACTTGACAAACCTCTTTTCTTAATGTTCACTTTGGAGGTTTTGAGTCATATTATCGATGCAATGTACTTTTGCTTTCAAATATATTGCAATATTTATCCATAATCCACAACATGCATGCACTGGTCAACATGGGTGTTATCTCTTCAACCAATAAAACTCGCTTTATATGCAAAATTTGACATATTGATTGCTACTTTAAACATATTTTATTGTTCAAAACAAATGGATTAGACACGAGTTTTTCAACTTAGAATGTCTTCTCCATTGTTATTTAACTCTTGATTAATTGATTCTTATTTAACAACAAAGGAGTAGTATTTGATGAACACAATTTTAAGTAGTATTTGTTCAATACAAATTTACAAGTGAAAGGTTAGTTCTGTGACGTGGGTAATGAATGGATGTTCCAACAACAAAGAAAATACCCCCAACGAGAGGGCATCTTTTAGCCTCTACCTGGAGAGGACGTACAGGGCATCTCCGACAATAGCTATTCCAAAGTCAGTGGCATTGCAAGCAGAGAAGAAGCTAATTCTGATAATCAACTAAGTAAAATGACCCATTTAAGCGAAGGGCAATGCAAAAATATTTTGACAAATTCAACCAAATAACAAAGAAATAATTTTCTATATACATTTTATAATTAAAATGATTGACATGTTTGAATGCTCTTTTCAATTCCCTTGACGAAGAGTACCCTTTAAATGTAGTGTTCAAGAGCACGACGAAATGTCATCTGTTCAAAAGGTAGGCATGACATTTATTTAAAAGCATTCCTTTGTTACTCTATCGTATGTATATTTTTGCTCTGTGAAAAAGTAATTCATTCCTGTACTTAATTATCCCAAATTTTGGAATGTCATTTAATTTATCAAATTTTAAATTGTATGAATGTTACCTAGTGTCTAAGTACTTTTGGTAATTGTTAGTATAAATGATAGAATGGAAAGATTGGTATTTGTTTGTTTGTAGGTGGACTCATGTCTTATTTACGTTTTATATGTTTGTTAAAGTATATTGGTGTCCAACAAATATTGAGTCGTGTTTTTGTTTTGACTTTTTCCTCGTTTTGTTTACCTAATAATACCAGTTTCTCTGGATTGTCTATTCTTGATTGAACCTCCCGTTTTCTCTAACATTTATTTACCCCTTTTGCTATCTTCAAAATTTTTTTAAACAACTAGTGATGTTCAACAATTCCTTCAATATCAACAAAACGAAGAATCACTTCTCACCTCAGATCACTGAGAACAAAAAGACAACAACATAAGCCAATTGAATGAATTTGAATTTGAATTTTTGGTGTTTAACGCCACTTTCAGCATGATGAATATTTCAGCTATATCATGGCGACCAGCTTTAGTGGTGGAGGAAGCCGGAGTACCCGGAGAGAACCACCGACCCTGGGCAAGCAACTGGTAAACTTTATCACTTGTGGCTGCGAGTCGAGTGCACCTTTGTTTGTAATTTACAAAGCTGTAAGCCAATTGAAGCCTTGGCTTTTGACACCTACAAACACATGGCATCTTTTGTTTAATGTATTGGTTTCATTAATCTACTGTTCCTTAATAAGTACAGAAAGGTCAAGGTCGTGAGTAACAACTAATTTTAAATCTGTCCAGATATATACTGTTAGTACTGTGGTGTTTTGACCGGATATAGACATATATATTAAGCAAAATGTGCGTACAATACAACGAAATTATGAAATAACTAGATGTGTCGGGAACGACACGAATGTCCGCTCCGTGAATATTAAGGAGGTTCGCAAATGTTTCACCCTTTTTTTTAATTCCCTCAGTAATAGGCTAAGAATAACAAACTATTGTTTGATATCTGTATCCTGAAGCCTCCTTAAATTCACAAGATTTATTCAAGGAAACAATATTGCCTGAAAAAATCTTGATATGATCAGGAATCTACAACACTTAAATAAGAAGTCCTATACCTATAAAACTTGATCTGTAACTCATCATTGTAATTCCAAATACCAAAATTCAAATCAATATCTCAAAGCATAGTGAAATAAAGTGGTGTGATAACTAAATATTTGGCCAAAGTTACGTGCACAAAACGGTGATACTATAATGACCATGTAATATAATATGCATAAGCATGTCATCGTTTAAGCCACTGTTGGATGATATACTGTTGAAATTAATTTCATGAATATGTAGTAGAATATCTTTGTGCCGAAGTCGAATCAACCGACTATTTTACTTTTAAATATCAGGGTATTCGAGTTGACCGGGATGATTTAAACTGAAACCTATTACGAACGGATTAAATATTTATTCCGAGTTTTCTAAAGGAACGATTTGTCCGAGATAACAAGTTTTTAACGTAGCTATTTTACTATCCATTTGATACTAAATAACAATAAAGCAATACCTTTATTACTTTTTTCTTTGTATTTAGGATAGGAATGAAAACTCCGACATCTAATTTAGTTTGTGCGACGTGTTCTGCAATAACCTTCATTATTCTAGGTATCCTAATATTCAAAAGATCGGAAAAACCTGATAATTTATAAGTATCTGGGAGTAAGTAATCCAAGGACATAAACATAATAGCCAAAATCGGATGGTGATTAATCTTAGTGTCAACCAATTACTTTTTATTTATTATGAACTGTAAATTTCAAGCATAGATGCCTATCCAATAAACCACTCAGCATTGACTACTGGACTTATGATACATTCGGATCTAATAATCCACCAGCATTGACTACTAGACTTATGATACATTCGGACCTAATAATCCACCAGCATTGACTACTGGACTTATGATACATTCGGATCTAATAATCCACCAGCATTGACTACTAGACTTATGATACATTCAGATCTAATAATCCACCAGCATTGACTACTA
>MJUT01023202.1:280444-293842 GCA_002080005.1 Gigantidas platifrons
GATCTAATAATCCACCTGCATTAACTACTAGACTTATGATACATTCAGATCTAATAATCCACCAGCATTGACTACTAGACTTATGATACATTCAGATCTAATAATCCACCAGCAAAGGTTACAGTTATAAGAACGTATAATTAATTTAGATATTGCTTTATTTTATAACATAGCTGTCTAGCATTCTTCTTCTTCTTTTTTTCTTATCTTAATTCAAATTCTTTAACAACGTATCTGAGTTATCTTTCGTTTATTACTGAATTCAAGCAATGCAACACACTGAAATATATTGTCAATTAATGGCACCGTTACGGGAAGAAGAATAATTACATGAAATGTTAATACATTATAATGGCATATTGATTAAAATTATGATGATCAACAGAAAGAATAAAGGTAAATAAACGTGACAAAACACTACAAAATGTAACCATTACAGATACTCACTAAAGTTGTGAGTTAGATTAGATCGATGTTTTTCTCCCAATACTTCAGTTTATGAGATCCACGTTATTACAGAAATATTGTTAGGAGTCGCATTAAACACCTATAACATAACATATTATACTTTATTATCCTGCTTCCATTTATGACGGACGCCGATTGAAGGCTAAATTCCATTTCGGTCAGATGAGCATACAAAGTAAACATTTTTTAAAGTGGTACCATACACTTCAGGTAAAATTTGATCTGCTCGTTTAATTTTCTGATTTTTTTGGCCGTGTGTTTGAATATATCCACTGTAATAAATATCAAAATTTTAACAAATTCCAACCAACAGACTCAGAGCTATAAATTCACTAGCCATATAGCAGCTTTTCTGTCTGTGGTTTTGATCACCGAGATGCTTGAAATCTGCATGCAAACATCATATTATCAAAACGTTCAACTGATTTTAAAGAGTTATCTCCCTGTAGTGCTAGGTACCACCTTAAATGTATTTTAACAAAATCTGTTCACTTTTACAAGATTGATTTTTTAATGTGGTAGATATTATTCAGCTAAACCTTTAAAATATATTAGATAATGTCCTTTTTCAATTTTAATTACCACGCGATAGTGTAAAAACATCTTGCGTTGTATTTTATTCCATTCAATTGACAGATGAAAACTAGTACATTTATCCCCTATCGTATTAGATCGTAATTAAAACCTTAATTATGAATTTGCATTTGTCGTCACAATGCCCGACATTGTATGTTAATTGTCTAACAAAATCGATCATATATAGTCAAATAATAAGTTTCAAATTCTACTGTCGCTATGAGTAGTATATAAATCCATGTCCCAACATGTTGCAGGTATACTATATGTGACAAATAAATGTTCAAACTCTAATTTACAGAATCTGAATTCCCTATCGCAACGAATAAAAGCAATTAGACTGTTAGATAAGGGTAATAACAAAATTACCGTACTCCGAACAATCTTCCAAAGGGAGAGTCAAAACTCATAAGTATATTAACAGACAAAATCAGTCAACAACCGGAAAACTGTGAAAACCGTAATGGCCCTGACTTGGTACAGGCATTTCCAAAGAAATGGTGGGTTGAATCAGATTTTACGGCGCCAACCCTCCCGCTTTCATTACGGTTCAAAGGTTCCGGCTGTCACTATAACAGCATTTATAACAATAAACACGTAGATATCTAATTTAGTGTACACGATGCGTTTCTGGAATAATCTTCATAACAGGGTACTCTTGCAGTAGTCAAAGAATTGGAAAGCCAAATAATTTTTTAATCTTTTTGAGGACTTCAAGGAAAACCCGATAACATGTTCCTGTTCTCCAACACCTGTTCCTTTTTTGTTACTTGCATGTATTTGTAATAATGGGATATGAACAAATTGATGGATGTAGCCTCAAAATGAATGAACATTATTTTTATTGTTTCTAATATCAGATCCAGTTTGGAAAGGTGATATATCGCATAGCATGAGTTATGAAACAAAAGTTTAAAGTTGATGGTAATCAATTCCACCAATATCAACAAAACGAACAATCACCTCATATCTCAAATGAACTCACTGAAAACACAAAACGACCACGACATATGACGTTAGAAATCCAGTTCCTGGCTTAGGACAGGTACAAAGATGTGATCACAACCCTCCACTCTTGATAACTGGATTTCCAACGAGAATACATATATAAACAACCGATAAAAAAAACCTCCTCAGATTCGCTTCCACTAAAAATAAAAGGCTACCACATAATATCACAAAAATGAATGACAACATAAACATGGACAGTACAATAGGATTGTCAATGAATGACAACATAAACATGGACAGTACAATAGGAGGGTTAATGAATGACAAAATAAACATGGACAGTACAATAGGATTGTCAGTGAATGACAACATAAACATGGACAGTACAATAGGATTGTCAATGAATGACAACATAAACATGGACAGTACAATAGGATTGTTAATGAATGACAACATAAACATGGACAGTACAATAGCAGAGTCAATGAATGACAACATAAAATGGACAGTACAATAGCAGGGTCAATGAATGACAACATAGACATGGACAGTACAATAGCAGGGTCAATGAATGACAATATAAACATGGACAGTACAATAGGATTGTCAAGGAATGACAACATAAATATGGACAGTACAATAGCAGAGTCAATGAATGACAACATAAACATGGACAGTACAATAGCAGTGACAATGAATGACAACATAAACATGGACAGTACAATAGCAGGGTCAATGAATGACAACATAGACATGGACAGTACAATAGCAGGGTCAATAAATGACAATATAAACATGGACAGTACAATAGGATTGTCAATGAATGACAACATAAATATGGACAGTACAATAGCAGGGTCAATGAATGACAACATAAATATGGACAGTACAATAGCAGTGACAATGAATGACAACATAAACATGGACAGTACAATAGCAGTGACAATGAATGACAACATAAACATGGACAGTACAATAGCAGGATCAATGAATGACAACATAAACATGGACAGTACAATAGCATTGTCAATTATCATTGACATCCAGTATTTCATACATATTTATACATGGGACTACCTTACGACATGGAGAACACAGTGGCCTCTGGAAACGATATAATGTTCTTTAATAACTCAAGTGACATGCAAACATTTGTATTGCATAAAGTGTGTTGCCGGAAACTGAAAACACAATTAGGTAGTCGGCTAAAAATACCAACAGTTTCTTAAATAGACGTTAGAGAATACCAATGGGGCAATCAAAAATGGACAATCCAGAGAAACCGGTAACATAGGATACACAAGACAAAGACAAGCAAAACAAAAACACTAATAGGTTATTATACAGTGTTGATATGTACAATATGGAAATATATTGTACGAGTCGGTATTGTATTGAAAACCAGTATTGGACGAGTACAATACATTTCCATATTGTACATAACACTGTATAATGACCTATTTATTATACAGCTGAAATGATCAATACTATAACAACAATTTTATGTTTAACTTTTAATACAGTCTAAATAGAACAACTGCACAACAGTATTTCGTCACATTAGTAAAATGTTCTGTATCAATACAGATCCCGTAAACTATAAAAATGAATTAAAAGCAGAAAAATAACTGATCAACAATTATTCTAAACAACTTTCTTTATTCCCCTCAAACTGTTAAATATCGAACAAGTTAATTTTTCCTGTATTGTACAACTGGAAGTCGTATTTTTCCGTATTGGACGTCCAAATGGGTCTTTTTGATTGGATTAAAATTATAGCTGTATAATAAAACACAAGATGTGTTGGATATCACTATATGCAAACAAATACAAATAATGTAAATAAGACATGAGCCCTCCTACAAACAACTGGAAGTAAAAACTTACTTAAAATCAAATGTGATTCTGTATATATAACTACATGTGATTGGGTGCATTTATTCGGAACATTTATTACCAATTTCAATGATTAAATGCATAAAAATGTAAATACAAATGCATTAATATATTGGTATTAAATAGTTCTTCTGTATTCTTACACAATGTGATCTATAAAACCGGGTTCTTACTTTCAAACAAAACTTGTTGTTATGGATGTTGCGGTGACATTCAGACTACTTTAGATTATAAATATAAAGGAAGGAAAGGCTTTACATAAAGCATTATTTGTATTGTATTTTACGAGTATTGTTCAAATACAATACGAAAAGTCGATATGATCATGACATATTGGGTTGCTTTAAATTTCTACATTTCAAACAGTAATTATAATAATTACATAGAACACCCACTCAATAGTATATACAATGTACTAAGTACTAGCCGTTTAAGATGACAAACTACGAACGTACTATTCGTTTTTTTCATATGCAAATGTGAAATCACAATCTATGAGAATTCTAATGATATCATATGATATGATCTGACTTTTTACCATCTTTCCATTTTGAGCGTACATGTACCTGATGAAAATTATTTCAGAATCGCGTCGTGAGCATTAAATTTGATGTCTATATGAATACAGCTTATGTTCCAATAACAAGCTCAATGAGCAAACGGAGGGGAGCCACAATACCACAAATAAGTTATCTCCCCGTAAAAGCTAAAGCAACGCTAACACAACCACATAACCTATTTATATATAGGACCGGATATCGGACAGGGATGAAATTCTGATTATGCTGAAAGATGAAATTGAATACCAGTCGTCGATAATGATAATCTTATTTCAAGCTGCTCTAAAAGGTTAAAGGATTGAACGCAGAGTTGTATATTATTGCGAGAAGAAGTAAAATACTGCTGGTGTACGATTGTTTCTTCTATCAGTAGTAAACAATGTAGATATAAGGAGTAGCATAAACAAAGTACTCTCAGAGTCAATAGATTGGAAAACCAATTCATTTAAAAGTCTTTGTGAGCAAGGAAACAAAGTTACCTAACAAGGTGGTAAAATCGGGTCAGGTTATCTATGCCTAAAGGATATGAATCGTAGCTTTAATTATTTTATCTAGGTATTGTAAATTGCAATAATACATACAGACCAAGTCAAGGGTGAAATTGTGAATACTGTGTAGGTGATACGCTTGGGGACGAATAGTCTACCAGCAGAGGTATAGACACAGTGATAGTAATAAAAACGAATATTTAACTTTATTCTATTTAATGCACGACACGTATCCGGAATAGGTACCTCATGTACCTCAAAGTCAAAAGATTGAAGAGCCAAATAATGTTGAATAGGAGGGTGGGGTGTGAGCCTACATTTTCGAACAAACAATTGTTCACTGATATATCTTGGGAAGAAAGCCAAAACAATATTTTAGATGGGTTGTTAACGTTCTGAAAAATAATTGGAGTCGTTCACAAATGGGGGATGTTGTCTTGGCGATTAAATATTCACCACTGCTAATTTACTTTACAGAATATACTGGATCGAAATTACAAGGAACTGAGCCAATAACTCGGTTAATGGGCATTTTCGTGACTGCTTGATATTGTTTATTGTGTTGATAATTGATACTTGAATTAATCGGAACAGACGAAGTGACGTCACTACCTTTTGTAATATGGCAGCTGCTTAGCTGGCGGAAATTTATAATATTTGATTTAAGCATGCCCAATTAATAGCTTTTTACGATTGTGTTATTAGATTTTAATAAGTAATTACGTTTTTCATAACATTATATTGTGATTTGGTTTATTTCCTTACTAAAGTCTTCTCAAGCAAGAAAATCAGAAAGCCTTAGCAAAATAATATTTTTGTTTGTCCACACTCAACTGAAAATCCACATAATTTTTAATCTTTACAAATTTTAATGTCAATTGACATCGGTTTCTGAACGATTAAATTGTAGAAATAATTCCTGAAAAGATTCTTTCAATGGAATATGCATTAATTGCACAATGTTCTCTTTATCAAGACTTACAATTATTTCTATAATAAGTGTCTATTTTACCTAATTGCTTTTACATGTTAAGCTTAACTCAAAAGTATAATGGTTACGTCTAAACAGCTTGAAATATATGATTTTTCAAATATATTTACCTGTTTGTCTGTCTGCCTGCCAACCGACCGGTTTGTCTGTCTGTCTGTCTGCCAGTTCGCCCGTCCGTTAGTCGGTGGGTAGGTAGACTTGATGAGAAAACACCAGTAGTCACCCACTGTCGAGAATCCTCATCTTTAAATAGGTAAAGAATTAAATTAAATTAACGTTACCTGTTCATCCTAACATTTGATTTTCAGCATTCACATCCTAAGATTAGATATACAAAAATATGTGAAAAAAATATCCACGACCACATATACAGAATATGCCAAGCGAATAATAAATAAACATGTAGGGAAAAATATGTCGCTGGTATGGATGATTCGGGGTGATGTTTTGATTTTACAAGGAAAAGGGTGGGGTGTACGTTCAGAAATGTTATACTTGCGACGATCCACGAACTACAATTCTTATAATCTGTTACTCATTAGAAGTTGTTGTTAACCCGAACAAATCGTTTGTCCTCTTTATCGTTTTGGTTTGGTTTATGGTGTTTAACGCCACTCTCAGCAACATTTCAGATATATCGTGGCGGTCAGTTTTATCGGTGGAGGAAACCGGAGTAATCAGGGAAAACCACAGACCTGCCGCAAGTCAATGATAAACTTTATCACATAATGCTGTATCGAGTACACCTGGACATGAGCGGGATTCGAACTCACAACGTTAGTGGTGATAGGCACTGATTGTATGGGTAGTTGCAAATCCAACTACCATACGATGATGATGGTGGCGATCACGAACACGACGGCCCCTCTTTATGATTTAAAAGTTACTGAAAGAAATAAAATTAAATGTTCATTTAAATTTAGTTGTAGCATACGATTTAAACATAATAAAGGATGAAAATGACTAATGATACCAGATGTTTGTTTTCCATTTAACAGTACACTGAAAATGACCACTGGCAAACTCCTGTCCATCATTGTTAAATAGAGATTTAGCAACAAGATGTTAATGTTGCAAGATTAAAACTCATTAATGTTCAGAGGATGTTCACATGTGTGTTTCAAAGCAATAATACACTATTTAATAAATATAGCGTGGTATTTTATCTTGTATTTCATTTTGTTGTATATAATTGTTTACTTTATCTATTTGATTACCTAGAAAAATAATTCGACATCGAAAATAGATATTGTGAGACAGACTGAGCAACTTTAAGCAAATATTGTTTATTTTTAGTTCATTTATTTAATAGGATACAACGAACAAATATGGTTCAAATAAATAACTTCAAATCCATGCACCTCTGGTATGAATTTTTTTTTTAAACAATGATGGTCAACAATACAACCAACATAAACACAACGAACAACCACCTCTCACCTCAAGCAATCCAACAACAAAACAACACGACATACGGATTGATAGAATCTAACACCGGTGACAGGTTAAGATCGAGAAATCTCAGACACCCAAGGGTAAAATTTCAATCGTTCTCTGACGAGGCTCGGCGAGTCAGAGAACGATTGAAATCTTTCCCTGTCTTGCACTTTTTGCCGTTGTTTGATTTTATTTCTCACTTTTATCAGCTGTTACCTAATTGTTTTGTTTACATTCCCGATCGAGCGTTTTCCCGCAAATTTTGCTTCCATTGCTGAAGTAAATATTCAATTTATTCATATGCATCCGTGTCTTGGCAGTATTTTAAATGTATTTCATAACAACATACAATGTATTTAATAAATATATGATAAATGTAACTCAACACTGCGATAAATACCGATGGCTGTGAAAAAATATTTGAATTTGGTCAAAGGGAGGTAACGTTAGTTACTAACAAGGGAGAGCACTCTATTATTTACTCAAAGTAAACAAACATTGACTGGAAGAGTCATTCACCGTGAAACATGAAAGGTGCACGATAGTTAGATTGTTAGCTAGCAGAATAGTATACATACATTAATATAAAAATATTTATGTAATAGAATCGTGGTTTTATTGGTGAAGCATGGAGAAGTGGGGGCAGTTGACATAAACTGTACAGCATGCATTTGCCGGTAAAACGCACGTGATTTTTTTTGTCTTGCATTAGTGCAAGATATATAGAATCTAACACCGGCAAAAGTGCAAGACAGGGAAATCTCCGACACCCGAGGGTGTCGGAGATTTCCCTGTTTTGCATTTTTTGCCGATGTTCGATTTCATTTCTCACTTTTATCAGTTGTTACCTAATTGTTTTGTTTACATTCCCGATCGAGCGTTTTCCCGCAAATTTTGTTTCCATTGCTGAAGTAAATATTCAATTTATTCATATGCATCCGTGTCTTGGCAGTATTTTAAATGTATTTCATAATAAAATACAATGTATTTAATAAATATATGATAAATGCCACTCAACACTACACCTGTGGCTGTGAAAAAATATTTGAATTTGGTCAAAGGGAGGTAACGTTAGTTACTAACAAGGGAGAGCACTCCATTATTTACTCAAAGTAAACAAACATTGTGCATACACCGTGAAACATGAAAGGTGCACGATAGTTAAATTATTAGCTAGCAGAATAGTATACATACATTAATTTAAAAATACTTATGTAATAGAATCGTGGTTAAATGAAAGTAATTCAAATCTTGATTGAAATTGCTGAAGCGAAGTAAAGATTTTACCGGGAAAAGTCGCGTGTGAGCTGTCTTGTACCGGGGGATACAAGACAAGGAAATCTCACACCGGCAAAAACAGGAAGTGTTCTATCTCAAAAGTGAGAAAAGGAAATCTCACATCGCTAAAAACAGGAACTGCTCTATCTCAAAAGTGAGAAAAGACCATCTCACATCGCTAAAAAATAGGAACGGGTCTGTCTCAAAAGTGAGAAATCCAAGTCCTGGCTTGAGACAAGGACAGGAACATTAAATAACCATCAAGGATAATGTATCTATATCACAGTTCTTAGGTAATGCAATTATCATGAAACCCAAGATTCACCTCTCTCAGGTATAGCTTATTGTAAGCAATTTTGGTTATCCTGTTTAAGACTTTCGGTTTTCTTGTCCCAACAGACTTTACAATCATTTGGTTATCCAATCTATCGGCTTGGCGGATACCTCTCGAAGATCATCCGGACATGTGTTGTACACAAGAAATTAGACATCAACATTAGTATAAACATTCATATTTATTAATCTTATAAAGACACCAAAAATTTGTTTTTTTTTGCCTGTTGAAATTTAGACATATAAAAAAAACCTGCAAGAGTGAGCGAGAGAGGGAGTCATTATTGCTTAACGCCAACTCAGCAATATTTCAGCTATATCATGGCGAGAACAAACTAATTTTCAATGAGAAAATGACGAGTTCCGCTTTGTATGTGGACCAATACGCTTAGCTGAATTTTTATAATGCTAGCTCACTGAAACAACAGTCCATGGATATAGATGTCGCTCCATTCGGACACATTATCCTGAATCCGAGATAAGCAGTCGTTGCTCTTTCTCTTTATTGGTGTGCGCATAGTGGAGAAGCAACAAGTATCAATTTTATAGTCTTTGTTTTATACGATCGGGCCACGATCTACCGCACTCGAAGTGAGCACACTAATCATTACACCACCAATTTGGTTTTGATTGATTTGTAAGTGTTTTCAATCTAATGAACTTTAACATGCAAATCGGATATCAATTTGTTTTCGTCATCTACCTTCGTTCATTGTAAAATTGAATGAAAACTAATTTATGAAACACATTTTAATGTCTAAAATTTGATTTGTAGCCAACATGCAGCTGTGCTAATTTAGCAGTCAACATGTATAAATATTTGCTGTATACAGTCACTGGCAGTATATCACGATTTTATTACCTTAAAATGACAAAGAATGAATCGACATAATATTTCACGTTTGATGATGAATTTGTGGTTTCTTAACGTCGCATTTATCTTATGGAATTCCAAAGTTTTCTGACATTTTTGGATAATGTAATTTGATGTGAATGCTGCAATCTGATTGGCTGATCCGCCTGGAACAACATTGGTTATATTTGATAACCAGGTTTGGTATTGTGACGTCACCAACATGTTTATTCGCCAACGACAAATTCAAATAGTCCATGAAATAATCGTCATTAAAATCGAGGAATCATTTATTTGTGTTGTAAAAATTAAATTATAAGGAATATTTTCAATTTTTGAACAGGTTATACTTTATAACCTGGTTTGGAACAGCTTACGTTTTTCATAAACAGCTTCATTTATCTTGTGGATTTCCAATGTTTTCTGACATTTTTGATTAATTTATTTTGCAGCGTGATAAACAGTATATACACTATATGCCTGAACGCTAGTCAACGTTGGTGTAGGTAAAGTGTTACTACTATAAGATATTAAACTTGGACGTCCTAGTGAGTGAGTGGTTGTTGTGTAACGCCAACTGAGCAATTTTGTTAGCTATATCATAAGGAGAACAAGTTATATTCACTGAGATGGTAATGGTATTGCTTTGTACAAGACAAACAAGTTTAGTTTGATTTGTGTATTGTAACAACAATCCTTAGGTAGATATGTCGCTCCTCTCGGAGAATTATACTGATGTCGAGACAACCCGTACTTCATTATTCTGTGTGCTTAGCGGGGAAGCAATCAATACCAATTTAATAGTCTTTGGTTTAATCCGACCGGGGACTCGAACCCATGATCAACCGCACTCGAGACCAGCACGCTAACTATTACACCACCGATGACGTTAGGGCGTCCGAAAATAACTATTACACCATCGATGACGTTAGGACGTCCGAAAAGTGGACAACACCACGAAAGGAAATTTAAAGTGTACTAATAAAAAAAAACTCACTTAAGATCAACATACAAGCATTTCAGATATGTTTTATTCAGTAACCTGACACGGGCCTAAAAATGTCATCTTTAGTATGGACCATGCACAAGTAAATACAACTGTCATTTTGATCATAGTGAGTGAGTGATTGTTGTATAACGCAAACTCAGCAATATTTCAGCTATATCATGGCGAGAACAAGTAAATTTTCAATGAGATGATAATAAGGTCCAGTTTGTACTAGATCAACACTCTTAGTTGGATTTTAATAGTGCTATTTCACTGAAACAACAATCAGCGGATAGAAATGTCGTCCAACCCGGACACATCATCCTGATTCCGAGACAACCAGTGTTTGCTCTTTATCCTTAATGCTGCGTGCTTAGCGAAGAAACAACAATATTATAATCTTTGGTCGGGACTCGAACACACGATCTACTGCATTCGAGGGGAGCACGATTTATACCATTATACCACCGATGCGTTCATTCTGTTTATATGATCAGTGATATTATGCATCATCTAGTATAATATGTTTGAAATTTACAGTTTCTAACTAGTGTTATTTATTAAAACGAGGGCCAATCCCTCTCAGGCAAAGATAACATTGGCTGAGTTTGGATAGTAAGCACTTTTAAGTTATTTGGTTTTCAAAACTTACGAGTATGAGACTACATGATGAAGGTTTTCCCCCTAGAAATAAATTCGTCGTCCGCACTAAATTAGATACGTCTATAAGTGATTCTAACATGACGTCCTTCTTTCGCTTAGTTAACAAACGAGCGATTTATCGATTGGGTATAATCTTATTAGCACATGCGCCGGTGCGTGTGACTGACTTTCCCGTTGTAATTGTACCTGTTGATGAACTATCGTCTGTTCGAATTTGGCAGCATACATTGTTTGCGACATTGTCCGCAAACGTAAATATAAATTACCGTTTTCCAATCAAAGTATACTACCGTATTTGTACTCTTAGACATACCAGAATTGAAATAAATCATGGAAGCCAGAATGTGTTTTGAGTTTTAACATGGGTTGGCGGATATTAGCAAACTTAGTAAATACTAATATCCGCCAACCCATGTTAAAACTCAAAACACATTCTGGCTTCCATGATTTATATCTTTAATAATAAGTTGGATCAAATACGTGTATTTACATTTCTAAAGCTTGATAATTTGAAAAATAGCTGGTAATTTAAATGGACCAAACACATTATAAATTCAACTATGCTATTCTACACGCGGAACTACCTTTGTTATGTCATCTCGTCCTATTTGACCAGAAGCATATTTGGTTCAGGTGTCCTGTTGATTGAGTTTTCCGATAGAGAACTGCCTGAGGAAAATAAACGCTTGTAATATATAATGTCTAATTGTTAAGAAAGTACAATTTCCTATCTCATCTGCCTAAAAAAAATTGATAGAAACCTAAAGTTCCATTAAATTAAATTTCAAGATAATGTATAATAGATGAGGTCAATTGTAAGCACATGGAGCCACAACATGAATGGTTTATCAATATGTATGTCATTATTCTTCATAATGGTCTCTTTAACATATATTTAATGTATTACGGTAGTTTTACGATATACGTAACCACTTGATGGAAGGACACACACAATACCGACAGACAAAATAACGCCAAAACAAAGGGTTTTCTTTGGAGGATTTTTTTCATTTATTGTTTGTTTTTGCTTTCTTTTTTGTTGTTTTTTTTAATTTTTTTATTTTTTTTTTATTTTTTATTTTTTTTTGCATCAAAAGAACAAAAACATTAAATAATGTGAATTTCTACAAAAAATCGGATATGAAACCATGCGCTTTTAAAATTAGATTTCCACACTCGACCTTTAATCTAGTTTTTTTGTACATATATTTTTGGAAAAAAACACATATTGAACCTTTGTATAATTTTTTCGCAATAGATTAATTAGCCTCAAAGTTTTGATCAAGTCTAGATGTAGTTTTTTCTTGTTTTATCTTAATTACTATATATTTCATCCAATCAAAGAGATTTCATCTCAGTGTGGGAACTTTTAAATTAATTATATATGATGAGATCCGTCTCGTATAACACATCAAATGGATATTCAAAACAGAAGAGGCAGGTCGCATTTCTGACATTTAAACCTATCTTATTACCTTATATACCGGTGTGAAGTTTATAAATGCCAGTCTTAGGTCTTGGTTTTGTAATGTAAAGTGATTTTTCCCTATGTCTTGGGGTTGTATTGTATGGTGTTGCTTTGTAATATGATATTGGTTCTCCAGTCTTGGGGTTGTATTGTATGGTGTTGCTTTGTAATATGATATTATTTCTCCTTTCTTGGGGTTGTATTGTATGGTGTTGCTTTGTAATATGATATTGGTTCTCCTGTCTTGGGGTTGTATTGTATGGTGTTGCTTTGTAATATGATATTATTTCTCCTGTCTTGGGGTTGTATTGTATGGTGTTGCTTTGTAATATGATATTGGTTCTCCTGTCTTGGGGTTGTATTGTATGGTGTTTCTTTGTAATATGACATTGGTTCTCCTGTCTTGGGGTTGTATTGTATGGTGTTGCTTTGTAATATGATATTGGTT
>MJUT01023202.1:313938-328443 GCA_002080005.1 Gigantidas platifrons
TTGTTATGTTTTCAGTACCTTGTTGTTATGTTTTCAGTACCTTGTTGTTATGTTTTCAGTACCTTGTTGTTATATTTTCAGTACCTTGTTGTTATGTTTTCAGTACCTTGTTGTTATGTTTTCAGTACCTTGTTGTTATGTTTTCAGTACCTTGTTGTTATGTTTTCAGTACCTTGTTGTTATGTTTTCAGTACCTTGTTGTTATGTTTTCAGTACCTTGTTGTTATATTTTCAGTACCTTGTTGTTATAACTATGTCGTCTTTGATAGTAGATCAAAAAGATACACATACAAACTGATAGCAAATATAAAATGGCCGCCAATGTTACAGCGATTATAGCATGATCAAATTATTTATATAATATTATACTAAACTAATGCATGATAGACTGCAGAACAAGACAAAACTGTACACAACTCTTATTTATCAATTGAACATATTGGGCCTATAAGACTAGCTTGATCCCGCCCCTTTTTATTGAAGTGCCTGTAACAATCACAAAATGTGAGCGGTTGTTAGAGGTATTGATTTTTCGGTTGGACTTTGGAACTGTTCGGACAAAGTGGAATTCTTTATCTTTTTATTTTATTATAGGTTTTCTCCAAAAACTACGGTTTCCTCCACCAATATAACTGAAATATTGTTGAAAGTGGCATTAAACACCATAACCCGAACTCTTTTCATTATATTTATAATAAAATAACGTACGGAAGATCAGAAAGACGGGGACAAAACATTTTTTTTTATCAAATTAAGCATCTTCTAAATAAACTTTTCTTTGCAATCTTGATTTTGTTGACATTATGAACTAAGTCAGAAAGCCGCCCATTTTCTAAATGCTCTATTAATTTTCATTAATAAAAAATTGCTTTAAAACTTGTTAATTGTATTTTATTTAATGTACATTCACCTGAAGTTATTTTTATTAGAACACCTACATATATTATATTTCATTAATGTTCTTTTAAGATTAATATATTTCTCCATTTTTTGTACCCACTCTTTTTTGATAAAATGTCCTTTTGTGAGGATGTGAGTACTTACAAGATATATTTAAATTTTATAGGTTAAAACTATTTTAGAATGGGTAAAACAGCTTTCATGATTAATAGCAGATAATGCAAAGAGTAACGAGATACACAGAAATTAGGGATAATTGGACAAACGAGTCAATGACGTATGGCTACCACTGGAAAAGCATGCATGGAGAGTTTTGTAGGAACGAAAAATCTAGGAGAGGTCCTGGACTTCTCCAAACAAGGCACTCACTTGGTCTACGGTCAGGCTTTCAGTATAATAATCTGGCACCTCTTCCATCAAGATGGTCTCCTCTATCCACAACATGGAAGCGTACTGGGCAGCTCTGGCGAGCTCTTGGAACCATCACCAACACCAAAGGAAGTTTTACATATTAATTTATCAATTGATTTGTCATATCATAATATGTCATTGAATCATCAATTCTTTGGACCACTGTTCATTATATAAACGCGACTTTATGTCACTTCTGACGTTAAGCTGTGTACGGATACTTGATCTAAAGTTATATTTCAATGCTTGTTGTTCGTAGTGATTGTACAGACCTATCTCAAATTACTTTACTTTTTTGTCGCACTTACCTGTTTTGTTTTGTTTTTGTTTTTGTTTTTGTTTTGTTTTGTTTTGTTTTGTTTATTTTTTTTGGGGGGAGAGGATGGTTTTAAACGCCACTTTCAATAATATTTCAGCTGTATCGTGGCGGTCAGTTTTATTGGAGGAGGCAGTCGGAGTACCTGGAGAAATCTACCGACCTGCCGCAAGTCACTGACAAACTTTATCACATAGTGTTGTATCGAGTACACCTCGTCTGAGTGGAATTTGATCTTATAACGTCAGTGGTGATATGCACCTATTGCATAGGTAGTTATAAATCCAACTACTGTACGATCACGACCACGACGGCTTTTTTTTATTGATGTGTCTGAACTAATCTAGCAGCGTGGGCGGTCACGTAAATATTTGTTAGTGGTATCAATTTCTCCTCTTTGCGATTTTCCACTCATTTTTTATATATTATTATGTTTTTCTTGTGTTGGATTACCAACATAATATATGTGTTATACAAATACCGTAGCATGTCTTTTTGACATTTTATTCTTTTCTGACTGACTATATTTATCAGATAACAAATAATAAGTTTATTATTTTCTTTTTAATATAGACCTGTGATATGAGTAGTGAGGCAAGAACTCCTAATGACATTGGATATTAAATATAGAAAATGATAAATGTGTTTAAATTTTATCTATAGCAATCATCAGGCATAATGAGTATAATGTCATGTCGCTTATTATAGTAAAACGGAATTTAATTTAAATTTCTATCGGACAAAAATGCATATTTTGTCAATTTTACCTGATTTACCATTGACCTCTATTTAACAGGTAGCATTCCACAATTCTCCCCGAGGGTATCATCCCCCATTAGTCAGCGCTTCGACACAGACATGGGTATTACTGAAATCTACGGTTACAAAATAATGTATCCTCTCGTCCGTTGAAATCGGTCAACACCTGAAATCGGTCACCAATTTGGAATGCGCTTTTCCGTGACGTGAGTTCAGATGTCGATGGCGTCATTTATCCTGCAAACTGCGTCCAGAAATAGATATTAAATTTACTTTCACTTTGATCAAGGCAACAATTAGATTTAAACAGATAAGAAAAGATAGCTATGGGTTTTTGTGCCAAAATGGTGCCAATTTACTATTACCATTTTGACTTAATTATCAAAGCCAAATATTTCCAGAAAAACACAGTCCGTAGTGGATAATTTGCATTTATCATCCTTCCCTCCGGCTATATCTACCTGCTGGCTCCATAAACAAAACTCGTATCAAAGTCCGCGTGAGCTGAGCAGGACTTATCAACAGTCAACAGGAGTTATCACCAAATTCTCCTAACATTTAAACGATAATTCCTGTGAAGATGGCAAAAATAAATAAAATTCATCTACACCATTAGCTAGTTAACATTATTTTTTAAAACATATATCAAATTAAGAAATGTAGCGTTAGAAATATCAACAAACATCGTCCTACAAAAATGTACTTTACACAATTCTTGATAACCTCTCCTCAGACGTCATAATTTTTTACGTCATAAAGGAGGTTGTGACCGTCATGTTTTCTAAACCGGAACGGCATTGGTAAGCAAAACCTTTAATGAAAATGGGTGACTTTGATGTTTGTAATAAAAAAAAAATGAATATCCCCATTAAAGGGAAAATCCAACAATCTTAACATTTATATAAATCTGTAAAAATGAATGGTATATTTTGCAAACTACTTATGAACTACGNGTTTTGGGGAAGCGTATTTTGAATATTTTGAATCATGTAATTTTTCCCGCGAAAAATACAAATATAGATGTATCCGTGTTTATGGTTGATTTAAGGATGATAAACATGTCATCTGAATGTGAATATAATTGATACTGAAAAATATCAGCCTGCTCGACAGAATATGAAGTTTGTGACTCGTTCGCTTCGCTCACTCGCCAACAAACTTCATATTCTGGCTCGGCAGGCTGATATTTTCGGTATCAATCAATTCACATCCAGATAACATATACATCTTGTGTTTGTTTACAATCCACTGCGCATCTTGACCTATATTTATAACTCCATTAGGCAACGGAAATGACATTCCTTAGACAATTTTCAGATTTTTAGCGGGAATTTGTGGGTAATAAATATATGATTAATAATAATATGATAATAGGTGTTACCTAACTTGGGACGAAGTCCAATAATTTAAACATGATGTGTGTGCGATTTACAGAAAAATACTTGGAGTTCGCCCGAGAGTGTATCCCAACGAAAACAATTACAATACGCGACCGTGATAAACCGTGGTTTAAACTCCGGACAGTTCTGGTNCCGCTACCGAACATGGTTCATAGCCGGAAGTAGTAAATAAACTTTATTGTACTATAGCTTTAGTTTGCACATTTTGTTGTTCATGTGCGATGCTTTATTGACGAGAAAATTCGTCATTCGTTTTATACATCATAAAAATTATAAACATTGTCGGTCATCTTTGTTTATGGTTGTCAAGGACTACTTCACGCTCTATCTCGAACAGGTTCCACTTCTCACGAGAGCTGCAACTTGATTTTTTTTTCTACATCCTTGTACCCGTTCTTGATTTTATTTATACAATATGTTGTTTTTAGTACTTTGATACTCGTGCCCCTATAAAAGCATTTTTTTACTGCATCGAATTTTTTGCAGAAACCCACTGTAGCTGTACATGTATTGCTTCCGGTATGTCATTTCTGGCACACAAAAAATTAGTCATTAGTATATAGAAGAAAATTGCTATTTCTACCATAGTTGGGACTTCGTCCCATATGAATTACATGGAATTGGACATGGATAAAATTGTACGTGAAAACAGAGATATTATCTGCTGGAAACAAGTGACAGCAAATACAATTTAATGAAAAAATGACGAAATATAGAAAAAGCAAATTAAAAAATATTGTAAAATACAATCTCCTAGGTCTATTTGTGTTCCACGCGACTATTTTATGGTTGACCGATTTCAGGTAACGTGACTTGGGCGCCATTACAAAACATATGCAAACAAAAAAGATCAGCGAGCCGACATTTCTTCATCAAATTAAACGATGTTTTGGCATTATATTTGGCTTAAGTGCCCAAGTAAGCATGGCATTTATCTTTGGTATAAATACCAATTTAAATGAGAATTATAAGGAAATGTCTTAACTGACCGATTTACGGTCACATGTGGATAACTATTAATACAACTAAGGTTTTCCTCCCTCAGGCATGGGTGACCTTAACCGATTGTATCTATCCTGTTTCTGGCACTCTTGCTTAATCGCTCCCAAATTTTTAATTTCGCTTTCCAATCTTTAGATTTTGAGCATACCCGATGAAGGTTATTCCAGAAACGCGTCATGCGCACTAAATTTGATGTCTACGTTTTTATTTTCTCAATTGTACATGTTGCATACTACAAGCAAATATATTATCAGGCTATGACGACCATAATATCGAGTTCTTTTATCATATCGAGCTACATTCGTTGTTAATTAAGTTGAAAGAATGTTATTACTGAATACATTGATTCAAGGGTTAGGGCTATGGTGCTTAACGCCACTATCAATAATATATCAGCTATATCGTGGCGATAAGTTTTATTTGTGGAGGAAACATGAGTACCCGAAGAAAACCACCAACCTGCTTTAAGTCACTCACCAACTTTATCACATAAGGGTGTATCGAGTACAACTCACCATGCAATGAGCGGGATTGTAGCTCACATGCTTAGTGGTGATAGGCACTGATTTCGTAGGTAGTTGCAAATCAAACTACAATATGATCACGACACTATTGAGTCAATAGTATTATCATATCTGGTGAATGAACATAGATGTTTTTCCTATACATTTTGATACTTTCATAAATTTCCATCTTTTTTTCTCTTCATGTTAGCATTGGTGGTGATGGTTATGCACGGTTCAGTGACCTTCGAGTACTCTGAATCATTTTAATATCATAGAGGTTTCTATTATTGCCAGCAGAGTGTGACGGTCATGGTATAATACCGACATGAAAGAAATATAATTTGACTATCAAAGAAAATCTACTATGTATGGAAATTACAATTTTATATTCAGAACTCATTTTACACATCATTAATTAAGATGTCGCTTTGGATATTAAAAAAGGGAACATTGACATATCCTCGTTGCTTTGGCATCCGTACACATAAAAATAGATCAATAATTCGTAGTTCACTGGTATCTCTACTTAAGCACTTAAAATGAAAATTTTCCGTCATTAAAATATAAACACTGGAAAATAACAAAAATCAAACATGTAAAGTACCACATAACCGCTATTTATAACATAGTTATAAAAAAGTTTTTTTTTATTTCAAAATTTGGAACATTAACATCATGACTTTTATTATTAGTATCTTTCTTTAAAAGACGTATATCATAAACATGTACAAGTATGATTTATCGAAATACAATTAAAAACCTATTGCACGAATCATATAGAAAACCATCCTGACGAATCAAAATCTCCGTTACAAAAGTACATTGTATGATACATCTGAAATAAAATACACATTGAGCAATTGTGGGTTGGGCCCATTGGTATTAAACGTCACTTCAAAAGTATGTCATAGCTTAAGAAAAAACATAACGGTCAAATTTATTGGTGGAGGAATAACCGGGCTTACCAAAGAAAACGACTGATTTTTTGCAGTAAAAACGTTGGTATCCTTTGTAGATCCTTTACGGCTGTTTACTCTGTAAGACTATTAATGCCCACTAATAAAATCGTAGATATCTAATTTAGTGCGCATGACGCTTTCCTGGAATAACCATCATCAGATACACTCAAAATCGAAAGATTGGAAAACCAAACGATTTAGAGTTTTGTGGTCAATAAAACCAAAGGACCTAAACAGGATAGCCAAAATCGGCTAAGGTCACCTATGTCTGAGGGAGGAGGGCCTAAACAGGATAGCCAAAATCAACTAAGGTCACCTATGTCTGGGGAGGAGGGCCTAAACAGGATAGCCAAAATCAACTAAGGTCACCTGTTAAATTATTCAGCTTTCCAATCTTTTGACTAGGAGCATACCTGGTAAAGATTATTCTAGAAATGTGTCATGCGAACAAAATTCGATATCTACGATTTTATTAGTGCGCACGACGAGTTTCTCAGGTGCGCACATAGTTAAAAGATTGGAAAGCCGAATAATCTTAAAATTATGTAGGAACAAGGAAGCTAAAAATCCCAAACAGGATAGCCAACATAAAGTGTTTAATCGCATTACAGGAGGCTACATATTTATTGGTATTCACAAGTTTATCATTTTGTTTATTTATTTTTCTGTTTTCTTTGTGGGTTTCTTTATTTGCGTTTTATTTGTATTGTATCGTATTGTGGTTTTTGCTCGTATTCTGCACGGTAATTTTGTAAATAGGCAGGATACATGGTTTGGATTTCAATACGAAAACAAATAATTCAGTATATTTAATTTATGCTAGAAATTAGAGACAATCATACGACCGCCACGAAATAACTGAAACATTGTTGTATAATGAAATCGTTCTTTCTTGTTAATAATTTTAGTACAATTTCAGAAACAAAAATGAATTCCTAGCGTAGGTGCTAATTTGGCACATTAGACGACATTTCTTGTCTAACACACCCACATTTATACCTGATTGCATGCTATTGTATGGACATTAATATATGAATAGAATAGAATAGAATAGAATATTTTATTAATCCAATTAAGGACCCTTGCAGGTTTATAATTTAATACAATGATTACAATGATTAGAATACATAATACAAATTAAATTATATGTATAAAGTAAACTGATAGACAACACAATGTTGATAGACTGATTTTTTACAAGACAATATTGTAATATTAATTCCTATTGTGTCAATATAGAATAGGTGGCCTTGTCCTACTGACATGGCACACCAATCGAAATTATTTTCAAATACAAGTTTCACAAAGGTATAATAATACATTATATAGTTCTTTTTAATTGAACCTTTCCAATGCACGGGTGGATAATCTTAGATTTATCTGTGTAAACATGAATGCATAAATTATATATAACCCACACAATACTGGAAACGCTTTACCTGTGATTTTCTCAAGATCACATCTACAAAAAAAAAAGAATTTACACCGTCAATATTATATATTGGATTCAAATGTTAAAAGTGAAGTAAAATAGGTAGGGGCCTCTGTTTTAGCTATGGTGCTGTCTATTCTTTCTCGATATATGGATTCTAAATACCCCTTTGGTACCTTCAATTCTTCTTTTTTGAATGATAATTTTGGATGATGTTAAGGAATTTATTTTAAGTGCATTAATGGCTGACATGTCAATGTCATTGACCTCTGGGCACAACCCTAAAACCACAAATGTGGGTTTGTACCACGATAACCACAAATATGGGTTATGGTCTTTGATTTCTGGTAACAGCCCTAAAACCATAAACGTGGGTTTGTACTACGATAACAAAAATCAAGTGGTAAGGTTCCTAGATACCTACTCATGCCCAAGGGTTTTCACAGGTCAGTTTCTAAAAGCTGTCCGAGTTGTTCTCATCTATTTGATATGGCGCACTAGTAACCATACAACTGAAGCAAAAAATCTGAAAGAGAGGATAAGCATGACAATCTTAATCATGGGGTTTGCTGAATGATGGAAAATATTATTTGAGAGAGGGGGTATTGTTTTTATTATCATTTTTTTTTACTTGCCTTTAAATTGTTTTGTATTCAACATGACACCTAGACACAAATTAAAACGAACAGAGTCTTCAGTGTTGTTCTACATGTCACAAATAGGGTTTTGTACCTGGGGCGTTTGACTTCTCGCCTCGGTATTCAGTGGTGTTTGTGTTGCTCAATCTATCTTAAGTTTGTTTATACTCTCTCTCTCTCTCTCTCTCTCTCTGAATGTGCCTAACATGCAATTATAGAAAACAAACATTAAAACTCATTTGTGTACCATTATCACTATGTATTATGCAATTCATATTTACACAGATAAAGTTAAAATTAATCATCCATGTATTGACCTGCTTACCCTTCTGGAGCACCTGGGTTCATCCTCGGTTTCTAGTGGGGTTCGTGTTACCTGATCTTTAGTTTTATATGTGTGTTTTATAGATCGTTGTTTGTCCTTTTGTACTTTTTCTTTTGGCCATTGTGTTGTCTGTTTTTCATCGGTATACGAATTCTGATTACCCCTTTGGTATCTTCAAACTCTTCTTAAATTAAAGAACTAGACAACGTATCATTATACCTTTGTGAAAGCTTGTATTATAATTTCGATTGGTATGTCATGTCAACAATAACGCTTTGCTTAAGAATTGTTAATAATTATTTACTAGTTTCATGTTAGAAATGTACAATTTGAAGCTACCATATTGAAGATTTTGTATTCTTCAAAAATTCAACATGTTATGAATATGTGCATTTTTTTATGATAACTATACACACACTATCAACATAGCACAATTAAACATTATTTGGATTACATACGGTCTTTATTTGAGTCGGTTGGTCTAGATCATTTTATTATATGTATATCTTTATTCTCATAAACCATGTATTTACAAAGGTATAGAGATACATAAATAAATAATGCTAATCATATATAATGCAAACAGCAAGAAGAAAGAGAGGACAAATAAGAAACATTTTTACGTATATAATAAAAAAAATAAAAATAAATATCAATAGCATACACATTATATNAATGCATCCAGAAGCATTTGTAGTTCCTCTGTAGATTCTGCCATCAAAACGGTGTCATCAGCATACAAAAGGATCAAAAGTTTTAGGTAGATATCAAAGTTGTCTTCAATATCCTGAGAAATACTGTCTAGACCCTGTAAGTTACAAGTTCCCAAGAAAGAATCCAAATCATTAAAGTATAAGGCAAAAAGGAAAGGGGACATGTTTTCACCCTGTCTTACCCCATTATTACAATAAAAGAAATTTGAATTTACATTATTATATACAATATAAATGGAAGTTTTAATAAAGGTACATTCTATAATTGTTCGGTGTATTTACACGAAGAAAAGAATTTGACAATATAGATACGAAATCAATCTTGCATTTGTACAAAACCTTTAATATCATAGGTAGAACCTAAAACTATTTAATCAATATAAATGATTTTCGCGGTTCAAGACTCAAACTTCTAGCAAGGACCAACTGCTTGCCAGTAAACAGTACCATATGTCGTATGCAAATTCGCACTAATCCTCAATGTATAATATGTACAAACAATTATGAAGAAAATGTGAATCACGTGCTACTTGAATGTGAAGCATATACTAATTTGAGAAATGAGTTAAACTCGGACATAACAACCCTATTTTGTGGACAAAACGTAGATGCTAACTTCACTGGATTGCCGCCACATGAAAAAATGATGGTTTTAATCGGTGATTTGGGATATCATTTATCTAATTTTATAGGAGATGAAATAGATAAACTATGTAAGATTTTTTTTGTGAAATATTTTTATGCTAAGGTCCTAAATCGCCGAATGACTAAGTGGCATAATATATATTTTACTATAATTGTATGTTATTATATTTGTTTTTTTATCTAAAAATGTTAGATGATAATTCTCAATAGGGTTTTTGTTTGATATTTTACTAAGAAAATATTTAGGGAAATTTTATGTGATCTGTGTTTGTAACAGCCTTTTCTACAAATCAGTTTGTGTTTTACATGTACTAAATACGATCTTAACAGAAAGAGAGATATTTTAAACTGAAATTGTGTGTCATTTCACTGTATATATTATTTTAGTATGTATTGTATATAGTTTTATAATATGTAAGCATATCTTGGACGCAACCAATGCTACCCCGGTGGTGGTTGTCTCCGTTATAAAGGGGTAGTTTTTCCAAATAAATATATATACAGTCCGACAAAAGTTAAGCACCACCTGACTTGTTTCAATAATATCTTTTCTAATAATGAACTTATTTCAAATCGGTTTGCTGTTTTCGTTACCTGTACATACATACTTACTTACATGTGAAACAGGTTATTGATCGATTTTTATTTATGTGTATATGACAGGGTGTGTAAAGTGCCACGTGTACTTTTCAACATTTGTGTTTGAGAACGAAAGCTGATTTTTTTATGTAGAGTTTTAAGTTTCATTTTCTATTGGTTTGGTATGGTGCGGCGAAAATTAACCATACCAGAAAGGTGGCAAGCTGTTGGCATGCATAACGGTGGTTTTAGCCATAGAAGGGTGGCAGACCACTTCAGGGTTAACCATTCCATCATTGTACGACTAATGCAGCGTTTTCGAAATATATATACAACACAAAACAATAAATACTAATTTAAAAATCAAAACTAAAACGTCTAAGTCAAGGGCTATGATTATTTATTCATTTAACAAATAGGTTACCGGTTTCCTATTTCTCAGCATCCTTAATATCTGTAGTAGTTTGTAGACTTCATATCTACAGATCTACATTCAAGATCTATAAAAATGTAAATAGTAAAAATTTCTTCCATTCAGCAATCTTTTTGTATCTTTCAGTTGATATCCAAGGTTAGTATTGTGTACAATATACAGTAATAAGATGATAAATACATACATTAGCCTACATGTAGTACATGCAGTAAACATTAAAGGATTATTCTTGAGATGTGTGATACATATAGATTCTCCTTCAGTTGCCCGTGGATTACGATATTTCTCCACTCAAGAGAGTTAAATTTAAGATTTTAACCACAAGCCGTCAGGCGAGTGGTTAAAATTTTTAATTTAACTCTCGACAATGGAGAAATATCGTAACCCACATGAGCAACTGAAGGAGAATTTGTTTCTCCCATCATTTAACACGAACTTTATTTCAAAAGTCGTCAAACGAGTCAAACGAGTCAAATGCGGGGAAAAGCACGAGACATTTTAATCCTCTAAAGGATTACATGTTTTTCCACTACTGGTTCAGCGGGGTTAAAACGACGTCATAATGGGAGAAAGGTATATACATAAATGTCTAATTTAGTTTGCACGATGTGTGTCAGGAGTAATCTTCATCATATACACACAAAGTCAAACGATATGAAAGCCAAATCATTTAAAAGTCCATGTGGGATGACAAAAAGTCCATGTGGGATGACAAAAAGCAAAGGAACAAAACAGGATAGCAAACAAAACCCAGCTACGGTCACATTTACATGGGGGTAGGGGAACCTTTGTTTATGTTAAAACCCAGCTACGGTCACATTTACATGGGGGTAGGGGAACCTTTGTTCATGTTAAAATCCAGCTACGGTCACATTTACATGGGGGTAGGGGAACCTTTGTTCATGTTTTGTTCTCGTCATGTTTAGGTTTGGGCACAGTTAAAAATTGTATGTGGAAAATGAGTTTTTTTCCCCAAGAAATGCTGTCTCTGAAGGATCTACGAAAGTAAGAATTTATGTGACCTTAGTCGACATAGGCTATTCTGTTTATGTCCTAACGATTTATTGCTCCTAATGACTTTTAAGTCATTTTAATTTTAGATCTATTTACTACGAGAGTACTGGATGAAGGTTATTCCAGAAGTGTGTCATGTTCGAAAATGCATACTTCTACGTTTTTATTTAAAGGAAATATAACCTCGGGGTAATTATCATATCATTAACAGTCCCTTGTAAAGGTAACAATGAATTTTAGTGATTAAATGATCGTATGAAATATTGACCTCGAAAGGACATTGGGTCTTATTTCAGCGAGATGAATGCACTTGTATCTACACTCACGGGTCAAAAGTTTTTCCTCACTAAGATATTTCCCTATATACTTTATATAAAACTACTTATTTTCATAGCTTTCTCATGAAGTCATTCCTCAGTCGATTTTCATGAAATTTTCACCTTTAATAATAGAATTAGTAAGAGTTTATTTTGATATCTTCATGTAACTTTTTCGAACTTTTATTTACAAGCATTTATGATTTAAACACAAATGTTAATTCTTGACGTCACAATTTTATATGATTATATAGTAAGATTTGGTGAAAAAAATATATTTAGTTTTTAAATCAATTCGTAAGGGAAAGTAGAAATAAAATTATTTGAAAATTATACGAAGAAGAAACTATATTTATTTCTGCATTTAATGCGGAAAATTTCATGAAAATCAGATAAGGAATGACTTCAGGAGAATGTTTTGAAAATAAGTGGTTTTATATGAAATATATAGGGAAATATCTTAGTGAGGAAAAACTTTTGACCCGTGAGTGCAAGTCTGTGGAAATTTCGCAGTAGACGGACGGCATGACAAATATGACAAAATGACAAAGAGACAAACACGTAGATCTAATTTAGAAGAATAACAACAATTCGCTTCCAGCCCACAAAGACCACACCCTTGTCACTAAAACTACAGTTGTAATGGCAAGATAACATGGACAGTACAATACAAGTGTCAGTGAATGCTCGTAGAAAACTGACTACTAGCTAAGAAGGTACATTTTGTTTATTCAAAGGATCAAAAGAGTAGGAAGCCAAATTATTTAAAAGCATTGAATGTTAAAAAACCCACAAAGGCATAAACAGGATAGCCAAATTCAACTAAAGTGTACTATGATGTTAGCTTATGAGAATACAGTTCATGCATTCAAGGTCACATATGCCTCCGGGAGGAGAACCTCAGTTTTAGTTATAATTGCATTATTTAGGAATTGTAAATTTCAACAATAAATTCTAAGCCTGTGAAATTAGTATGTCTCGTCAGCTTTTAGTAATGAAATTATTCAGTGGAAAAGTGGTGCGAATATCAAATATTTTAAAATGGACTCGACTATCATATGAACTTGATATCATTCATTATCATCAATGAACTGTAGATTATTCTCAACATAGAGCGTAACAAATAGATTTGGTAAATTACTAGATATACGACCGGTAATGTAATTCGAATCTAAAAACATGTAATCAAAAGATCACAGAATAGAAACCGCCAACAATTATTCCGTTTTATTACAATGTGAACAGTTTTAGTTGAGTGTCACTAGTAGTTTATTTCACTGTAAATTACCCATGGATGAATTACATATAAATTCTATATGAATCACGATTGTTGAACAATTTATACAATTTACTGTAAAAAATACCTTTTGTTTGGATTTCCAATCTTTCGATTTTGAGTGTACTTGATGAAGATTATTCCAGATTCCAGAAACGCGTCGTGCGCACTAAATTTGACATGCACGTTTTTAATTTTATCTATATATGTATAAGACATACTAAATTTCTTTTGCAATACGGGACACGCCACGTAGATTTTTGAGAAGTTTTAAATGATATATCAGAATATTTCAAATCTCCAATATCACTATATGAGAGAGGCAGATTATACAGTGATAATGTCAAACTCTAAAATTCATCCATAGAATATACTAACAATAGTTATTCTGATAATAGGCATTGGTGTCATCTATAAAATTCAAATTTATTACAATATCTATTTTATCTGAAGACAAGAATTTGTCATATTATAAAGAGAACATTTAAACAGTGTTGGCCAATAATAACAACTACCTCTCAACTCGCAAAGTTAAATACAAAAATACCACGGCATATGGCGTTGGAAAGTCTAATCCTGGCTTGAGACAGACACAAATATATCGTGGAGTTAAACCCTGATCACAAATCCACGATATTATATACAGAAACAAACTATCACAAAACCGAATGACAAATGACAACATGAACTGTACAGTAGAAGAGTCAGTGAAAGCTCGTTGTTAGCTGACTACTAGGTAGGGGGCTCATTGTTAGCTGACTACTAGGTAGGGGGCTCATTGTTAGCTGACTACTAGGTAGAGGGCTCGTTGTTAGCTGACTACTAGGTAGGGGGCTCGTTGTTAGCTGACTACTAGGTAGGGGGCTCGTTGTTAGCTGAC
>MJUT01023202.1:346975-367520 GCA_002080005.1 Gigantidas platifrons
AAATTTACTTTGATTTTCCTATATATTTCAGCTAAAAATAAACCCTAAAAATTAACAATCCTGTTTATATTATGTACAAATAAAAACCACTCATATAAACATAATGAGCAAATAAACAATCAAAATATAAACAATTCTGAATGTTTTGGTGTAAAATTTGTTAAAATCTATCCAGAAATGACTGCACAATATTTTTTTTTTTAAATATGGTTTTGGTTGATTATATAGGGATTTTTTTTATATGTTGCAATACTTTTGGCAACATACTGTAGATAGTCAGATATGAACACATGAAAGGTGTCTTTTGGATCCCGTTTCCCAAACCAAAGCGAAACCAAAGTATAAATGTTAACGTTGGATTCGGGCATGTGGTCGTGAACTTTTTACGTGGAAAAAGTCACACGATGGACGTATATTTGTTCCAAACATTTTGTAGGAGGGGAAGGTCCTACGGATCAACACCCGGACCCAGTACCAGCAACATATACACCAGTTTCAGGTATGACAAAATATTGTCGTGATTTGATTGCATGAAAAAGTGCCGATTTCCAAAACGTATATTGTTTTTTTTAACGAAATAAAAATCGGTATTGTAATTTATTCTTTTTTGTAAGAGAATATGAATTCTTATATATTATCATCAATAAAAAAAAATTATGGTGTGTGGAAATTCCTCTCAAATATTTAATCAATTATCGGAAGTTCGGATTACCCGTAAGTCACGATGATGTATGAAATTCCCGGGAGATTGTAATAACAGCATGAAGCAATATTCTTAAATTGCCAAAAGGATTATGAAATAATATGTCCTTTGATGTATATATGCTTACATGCATGTCAATAAGTGACAAAAAGTTTAGTTTCTTCTTTGAAAAGAGAATATTTCAGGAAGCGAAAACAGAATTTGGCAGTTACTAGTGCTATATATATGAATAAAGAATGATATAAAAGGGGAAAATATGCTACCCACTCGATATTTTTGAAAGAGAAAGGGATCGTATCACTTCTGGACAGAACACTTGTATTTTTATTTTGCCTGAATATTTAAAAATATTTTTAAAATCGTGTAGATTTTCCAGGATGCTGCCATTGTTTGTACTACATTTTCCTATTTGCGTATCACGTGATACACATCCCACAAATTGATGACGCGTTATCGATCAATACGTCGGTTCCGGGATACTGGTATTCAGATAATACCGTCATGTGACTTCCATCACCACGTGACTAAAATCTAGGCATCTGTAGTTCAAAATGGCCTGTGGTCTTTCAACTTTGTCGGAAATGGGATAAATGTTACATATTTTTCCAGATTGGGTTTCTTCCTGCTGTCAGATGTACACCCCGGAACCACGCACCAATATTTACTGGATGATTTTTGAGATCGTTTTCCTCGATCCATTTCTACCTGCAGTGTCTACTGCTAAAAATGCCTAGATTTTTTATGAAGTCACGTGATCGGTGGTACGAATTCTTCCTCCAAGTCAGGAGAACGTCTTATCACGGAATCGTCGTATGCTATAACGTTATCAGTAGGGGAGTGTGATGACACATATTTTAATGTACATCTCTGGTGCGACCTAGATAATAAAAATAGATGACATTTCACTTTCTGTACACATTCAGTTTATTGTAAATGTGTTTGTGCTAATAAATATTGTCTACAGATTGCATGACTTGTTCAACCTGTGAGTAATAAAATGTCAGCAGGGCAATGTTTCTGTTGATAAAACATGTAATGCAAGATAAACAATTTATAATAATTATAGGTTAACATTTATATGTTTTATGTATAGGAAATTATATATCTAACAATTTAAACCTTTTTACGTCCATCATTAATTAATTACATTGTAAATCCCTTCTCTGAGGCGCTTTCCCATAATTCCCAATTCTACATTGCATCCTGTCCAACCTCTCTAATACTACCCACGCAATAACGGGAACTGCCCTGTACATACACAAAATAAAATCGAATGGTCTCATGTAAATTTAAAGGTCAGCTCCGCCCGACCAGTTAAATAAAATAGAGTAATACCATGGTAATAGCAGTATATGCTATGCATAACTTGCAATAATATGTAATTCATGGTACCAATAATGTACATGTATATGTAAAGAATGGGATAGATAGAAAAGTAGAAAACGCTTAATGTTTTATTTTTTTTTTATAGTATTCGGTATAAAGCAATAGTATTCAAGTCTGGGTTTTTGTACAATATCGTTTTGTTTTTCTATAATATTTGGTATATAAATTAGGTCAAAAAATGATTACACAAACAAACAAAAGCAGAAAATTAAAAGAGTACAAACTAGAGCAAAACGAGATTTTAAAAATAATAGCAGGTGTTTTGAAAGGTTTTGCTTAGCCGTCATAAAGTTTAAAACCTTTTTGTATTTACTACTATCCATATATAGGTCTATATTGTAAACATTACTTTAATCAGTTGATATACTGGATCAGCCAATTCATAAATGTTGTAGCAAGCAAACGGAAACTCTAAAAATGGACAGTTTTAATGTTAATTTTATTGGAAATCAAACTATGTACGTAATAACGTGATTATCCTGTAGCTGCAATGCATGCTAACGCGTATAAAATCCCTTTTAGCATTTTCTTGAAAAGAGTAGAAACGTTGCAATCGTTTAAAGATGGAGTTCTTCTTCCCGTTCTACTGTGCTATACAGCTACAGTTGAACTTCTAATGTCATATATCATGGTCTTTTTATGGGGATGAGAGGTGATTGTTTATTTTGTTGATATTGGTGGAATTGATGATCATCACTGTTTAACTTTTCCTTACATAACCAGAAGATATTTATGCATAGAGTACTCATAAAGGTAGGGCAAGTATCCCTTTGCAACTACTGAAAATGTAATCATTGCACGAACAAATATTTAAGACTGGAATGGAGGGTAATTGGAATCGCAGTGTTTTAACTGATGAAACCAGAATTAGAAGCTGAAAGGTCTCTCGGTATTTATCCAAGTCAATAGTCCTCTGTGCAATATGCTAACGAACTTTAAATACATGTTTTGTCTTAATCAATTAAATAAACTTGATGGAATTACATTATCTGTCAGTTATTGTCAAATCTTTTTAAAAAATCAAATCGATCTTTTCAATGATTAAATGTCTGTATTACAAATATTGTGTTCATATAAAGAGCCGGGAAATTAAATATTTTCTTTTTATTAACACACACATACATAGTTCCTATAGGATCGCCATGCGATTTATAAACGATTCAATGGTCTTACGTTTCCACGGTTAAACAATCGTTCACTGTTACAGTTCATATATCACACCTATATCAATTTATATATTTTTTTCGTTGTACATGAAGCAGATAATTACAGGGTATAAAATTTAATTAAAACAAGCATCTGCTTGATGACAGTAGGAATAATAATTACTTTTCGTGGGTGTATTTCGAACGTACGTAATAATAATTACTTTTCGTGGGTGTATTTCTAACGTACGTAATAAGGTAGGTGTATGTAAATAGTTACCAAAAATTATTCCATAGTATACAATTACATTTTTTTTGTATAACCTCATTAGATAGACATCTATATATTTTTTCCGGTTGTGCAGGATGAACTCCATTAAGTAGCCAAGTATCTAAAAAAAGACTTTCGAGAAAGTGCTCGTCAATAAATGGGCGTGGTATTATTGATAATGTGACTAAGCTAGAATGTCACTGTTTATGGATTTGATTTGATTTGATTTTTGTTGTTTTAACGCCACTTTCGGCAATATTTCAGCTATATCATGGAGACCAGTTTTAGTGATGGAAGAAGCCGGAGTATCCGGAGATAACCACCGACCATGGGCAAGCAACTGGTAAACTATATCACTTGCGGCTCACTGTTTATGGAAATATTTAATTAATAAAACTATTTAAATATTAAACATGGTGATTGTTGCATTAGACACCATTAAAAAATAGTTTATGTCAGTGGAAATGATATTTTTTTAAATCCTATGCACACATTCTTTTTCTTACAAGTTTGACATTTAAATATTTCCATTGCCATATATATCCAGTATAGTTTATAGAATAAGGAATACTGCATATGCTTTAGGCTCTCAGTGCTTTCTATAAGCATTATTATTTCTCTCGTATTAGTAAAAAGGTATGTATGGTATGGTCGCGTATCTCGTGTTCGCGTCTTTACCTCCAGTTGTATGCAGGAGGGCTCATGTTATATTGACGTCATTTGTGTTTGCATGTGCATAGTGGTATCCAGCACATATTGTGTTGTGCTTTTGTATTAACTGTCTTCCTCTTGTGTCTGTGTAACCAATGTTGCCAGTTTCTCTGGATTGACTTTTTTTGATTATTTCCTAATGTTTACTTATTATCTAATATATTTAAGATATATATATATATATATAAGCACAAGTTGCATATTTGCTCGTGTTATTCGATCTTTAGTGTTATATGTATGTATTGTCGATTGTTGTTTGTCCTTTTGGCCAATGTGTTGTCTGTTCTTCTTCGATATACGGTTTCTGATTGCCCCTTTGGTATTTTTTGGCCAATGTGTTGTCTGTTCTTCGATATACGGTTTCTGATTTCCCCTTTGGTATCTTTTGGCCATTGTGTTGTCTGTTCTACTTCGATATACGGTTTCTGATTGCCCCTTTGGTATCTTTTGGCCAATGTGTTGTCTGTTCTTCTTCGATATACGGTTTCTGATTGCCCCTTTGGTATCTTTTGGCCAGTGTGTTGTCTGTTCTTCTTCGATATACGGTTTCTGATTGCCCCTTTGGTATCTTTTGGCCATTGTGTTGTCTGTTCTTCTTCGATATACGGTTTCTGATTGCCCCTTTGGTATCTTTTGGCCATTGTGATGTCTGTTCTTCTTCAATATACGGTTTCTGGTTGCCCCTTTGGTATCTTTTGGCCATTGTGTTGTCTGTTCTTCTTCGATATACGGTTTCTGGTTGCCCCTTTGGTATCTTTTGGCCATTGTGATGTCTGTTCTTCTTCGATATACGGTTTCTGGTTGCCCCTTTGGTATCTTCAAACTCTTCTTATCAACTAATATCACATCAATAGTGTTAAAGATTAATGGTTGTAAAAAAACAAAATGACCAAATATATGAAAACCCAACACGTTTAGAACACATGGATGATTTCTGTCAATTATTTAGCTGATTTAAGCTATTTTCTTATGGAGAGAAATTGCCGAACGTTGCTGGACAGTCAGAACAGGTAAAAAAAATGGACAATTTGAAAGAGGGCGTATATAGTTTCAGCTATTTTACATGATTTCGAGTTATCTTATTTCATAACCAGAATCATCCCTGATTTAAGCAAAGTTAAATCTTGTGTTCGTGGTGCCATGCATGAACCAGGATAAGAATACTTATTGGAACAGTGTATGGTTGATTGGTGTTTGTATTTCTCTACCACGATTTGAGATTATTTTATGTTGCTTCTTGTAGTTCTTTGTATTTTAATGTATTATGGTTTCTAGATTGATTTCATGGTCAATAATACGTCCAATGTTGACGAAGTAGATGTTAAACATTTTCGAAACTTTTTGTAAAATTCCAATACTATGTCGATATCTTCTCATATTTATTTTATTGTTTTTATTTTTCATGTGATGTGAAATAGTTTCGTAACCACTTAAATTTGTATTTTACTACTATTTTATAACCGGTCTCCGGAATAAATTACAAAATGTATATGAAGAATACTTATCAAAACCATTTTCCCGGATGACTAATTTTCATATGACGTTTTATATCGACTTTACTTCATTTTCACTGACTTTTATATTTGAATTTCATTCTTTTCTAAAATTGATTAAATGTTTTTTGAGCACAGTTTAAAAAAAAAACACTTTTTAAATTAAGGTTTAGGATGCCTAAATGCCAACCAAATTCAAATATTTCAACTATATATACATGTACAAAATGAACTGATCGTATGCATCAACATAATATACATTCCATCAGAAACTCAGGTGAAGAACTCGTCAGGAAGGTGCTTAAATTTAATACAATCTCATAAAAGACGTTACATGCATTACATATATGTAAATTGAATAGCAAATCCGATGCAGTTAAACTTGTTTCTAAGGTGTACTATGCCATTTTCTCTTTATGTTTAATTACGTGCATATCGTTTCTTATGAATACAAATATTTGGTACATTATATATACTACAAACCAAGATCAAAAGGGATATTTCTAAATAGTATAAGAATGTCATAGAATACGCTTTAGTATCAAAATATTGGCATAATTGAATTGAAAAACCAAAAACTACCACTGTCTAACCGTAAAAATAACTACATGTATTTCTAATATTTTAGGTGCACCTTGTTCGTATTTTCAATATTCTATATGATTACATAACATAATTCCGGCTATAAATATAAAGATATAACAATAGTTTCGTTATTATACATATGGTGTTCATAGTATCTTATGTTTTCGAGGGCCCGTTATGGTCGTGATGATATGGTAGATTTATAACTACTTATGCAATAAGTGTTTATCACCACTAAATTTGTGAGTTCGAACTCTCTTTCAGGCGAGGTACACTCGATACAACATTATGTGATAAGGTTTGTCAGTGACTTGCGACAGGTCGGTGGTTTTCTATGGATACTCCAGTTTCCTCCACCAATAAAGCTAACGGCCACGATATAGCTGAAATAATGTTGAAAGTGGCGTTAAGCACAATAAACCTAAACCTTAATCTGTGTTTTCGATATTCTTTCCATTAGCTATTAAATGTAAGAAGCGACGTTGTTCTCGCTATGCATAAACACATATTTCAGGACAGCCAAAATATTTCAGAAATGATCCATAATATCAAATTATAAAATTACATTTCAGTGACTAATATATACAAACATTTACTGTTCAATTATATTTAATTTTGAAGGTGTACCTTCTAGTTAACATCTAATCATTCATCCACCCCGAGTGCTTCTGTTTTCATGTTCCTTCAACCGTTCAATCTATACTTTATAATCCCATTTATGAAACTATAAAAATAAAAACAGTGATGGCAGCCCACGATAAAAAAATTTGTGCTACGCCGAGGTTAACACGTTAATGATGTACGAAACTTTTAAAAAATAGTTTAAATAACTTCACTAAAATACACGTGGGCATGTCTCTGTATTAATATTCCTACTTACAAATATTAGTACATCTTTGCATATTCTATTCATATTAATGTGGCTTTTGCTATATAAAATATATGAATATATACTCGATTTCTACATGAAGCGAAAGGGGGACCGTCGTTGTCGTGATCACATGGTAGTTGAATTTACTTGTGCAATCAGTGCCTATATTACCACTAGAGTTCGAATCCGTTCATGGTGAGGTGTACTCGATACAATATCATGTGATAAAGTTTGTCAGGGACTTGTGGCAGGTTGGTAGTTTTCTCCTGGTCCTCTGGTTTCCTCACCCCAATAAAACTGACCGCCTCGATATAACTAAAATATTGTTGAAAATGGCGTTAAACACCAAAAACCCTAACCCTACATGACACGGCTGTGAGCGTACATGATGAAGGTTATTTCAGAAAGTAAGCGCGCCGTGCGCACTAAATTGGATAACTATCACAGGGTGGATACCTCTGCTGGTGGACTGTTAGTCCCCGAGGGTATTATCCAAACGGTAGTCAGTGTTTCGATACTTACGTGGTTTATTAGATATATTAATTTTTTTAAATATACTGTTTCTACATAAAGTAATTGCTATTAAAACTTGGGTTAACATCCCTTAGGAATGGGTGACCTTAACCGATTTTGACTACCCAGTGTAGGTCCTATGGTGTCCTTGCCCCCTAAGACATATATTAAATTCATTTGAATTTCCAATCTGTCTGCTTTTAGCGTACATGATGAAGGTTATTCCAGAAACGCGTCGTGCGCACTAAATTATATGTATACGTTTTTGTTAGAAGTTTGTGGTTTAGTATTTCAGTAAATATACCTTTTACATTTTACATTTTCACTTCTAAAATTTAAAATTTTTACATGGTATGAGATTGAAAGGTTAAGTGCTGGTCTTACTTTTAATACAATTAAATTACAAAGGTCAAGTTTAAACAAACTGTTATGTCAAACAAGATTACAAATAACAGATCGTTATCTACTTTTACTTACAATAGCCAGTGGTCATTTTTAATATTTAAAGGTTCCAAAAACATTTAAGTATTTCAGGGATTTAATGACTTGACAGTTATAAACTGTAGCGACCCGAGCTTGTCAAAGACATTAGTAAAATCTATTATATACTTTAAGGGGAAGACCATTTAAGGGGGAAGGGGTATGTTTTTTCAGGGATTGAACGACTTTACAGTATACAGTAGCGACCCGACATTGTCAAAGACATTAGTCAAATATATTTTACATTAAGGGGAAGACCATGAAGACCATTTAAGGGGGAAGAGGATATGTCTTATTTTATCATTATTTTCGGGAACCAAATTTTATATTAATAAATTAATTGATATGAAAGATGCAAAAATGATTATTTATATTGGTAAAATGTGAAAAAGTACTGAATTTGTATGTGAAAAAATATCGGATTTTTATTTCGAGTGAAAAATAAATGCTGGGTCGAGTGAAGAGCATCTCTCCCCACCCCCACCACCTTTCTCCCCAAAACAACCCACTCTAACTTAGTTATATAAGCTACATTCATAGTTTAATGTGTATAAAAATATCTGCAAGAAATGAGGTGTGGTTTTTCTTTCTATATCTTATTAACCAATAAATGGAGTATCGAAGGAGAGTGGGACGTGGCAGTTGTAATACATACAGTTTATACTAGAAATAATATTATTGAACGATATCTTGAAAAACATGAATCTGTGTTTGCATAAATACAATCTGTGTTTGGTTTTCATTCTGTGTTCGTGCGATACACACATTGAAAATTATGTCGATGAACTTTGAATAAAATATTTACCTATAGAATACACCTGTAAATTGGAATCTTGTATTTCTATAAAGCATCAATAAAGGTTACCTGGAAAAGGTTTTCTTTTGTACTGGGCTCTAGTATCTGTATATCATCATCTGTTAGGTGTGTATTTTATAATGCTTGAAACAATCGAAGGCCAAGTCTAACAAAGAAATATTATATTGATTGAAATTATGTATTCATGTACATATTTTGAGGAAACCCGCTCGTAGCCATTGGCTGTTGGCAATCCTCGTTAAACAAATAAAGAATTAAATTAAAGAAAGAAATAAAGAATAAAAACGTAGAAATCTAATTTGGTGCACACGACACGTTTCTTAACCTAACTTTTAAAGTTAGTATGGTGAGTAAAAGGAATACAGCATGCAATGAATAAGACTCATACCATTGAAGAGCCCGGGTGGCTCAATGAGTTAGGTAGTTGGATTACCTAACAACTCATACAAGCTTATCACCAATACGGTGTGGATTCGCGCGCGGCTTTGTAAAATACAAAAAAGGTTGCACTCGACTCGCAGCCACAGGTGATAAAGCTTACCAGTTGCTTTCCCATGGTCGGTGGTTCTCTCCGGGTACTCCGGCTTCTTTCACCGCTAAAACTGGACGTCATGATATAGCTGAAATATTGTTGAAGGTGGCGTTAAACATAAACAAAATCAATCAATCATATCATTGACGAACAACCTTTGAAACTATATTTGAAGAAGGTCTTTGATATGCATTTTATTTGAATTTCCATTCTTTTGAACACGACGCTACCTCACGAATGTTATTCCTGAAACACGTCGGCATGTGCATTAAATTAGATATCTACTTTAGTGTTGCTTACATAGAGTGTACCAAGGCTTACCTTTGAATAAATTTATCTTAGATAAAGCAAAAAGTTTCATTTTAACTTGAAAGTGGTAATAATGATGTATACTAAATAATTATTTTGACACTTGTAGAATAAAAAAGTTTGGAGATGCCAAAGAGGTAATCAGAAGCCATGTATCGAAAAAGGGCCAGGCAATGCAATGGTCAAAAGAAGGACAAACAATGATCTACAAAACACTATGCAAAATCTTGTCATGTGTATGTAATATCTGTTTATGTTAAATTGGCAAATTCTATGTACCACTGTTTAAACTATGGTTTTATGAGAAATAAGGAATCTTGAATCTTGAATAAGTATTGATCACCACGAACCGCACAAAACCAGACTGAACTCAGGTACCTTTGGAGGGTAAGCAGTTGCTGCTCCACTAGTGGCACCCGTCGTGTTACTCTTGCTATAACCCCGGGGATGAATTATAAATGAGGAAATTTTCTACCAAAGGACTATCGCTTGTTTCTAGTTTTGTTGATATATCCGTATTGTATACTATACCTCGTACACTTCTATTTATCGTTTTAAAACAATTATTAAAGATTAAAGATTAAATCTTTTAGTAAAGATATATAATTGGATATTGACAATTATCCTTTAAATGAATTTTGTAAACCCGACACGACTTCACTCGATCATTATGGTCAATCTGTGAACAATGGCACCATAAATCATTTGGTTTTTAATAATACTTAGGAAACTTCTTCATAGTATGGCAATTGAATTGTTTTAAATACTTTGTTTATACAATGGAACGGAGTACCTTACTGATAAAAGGTATTTGTTTTGAATGGGTGTATTTACCTCATAAATATAACATTATTTGAAACCGTTACAATGTCTTCTATATTTTCGAACAAGTGAGCCGTATAATGAAGCTCGTCATTGAGTAATGATATACAAAGACGACTAAAGATATAGATGTTTATATTAGAACAGTGTCTCCAATTAGCTAAGGCACTAAAATAACAAATGAATATTACGAAAGTCCCTCCTCAGGCAGATGTCATCTTTGCAGATTTTCGCTATGCTGATTAGGTCCTTTGGGTTTTCTTGCTCCCAAATACTTTGAATTACTTTTACGATTATTTGACTATGAATGTACCTGCTGAAGATTAGATATATACGTTTTTATCCAGAGGAACATTATTTCATTATGTCCTTAGACGTGTGCAACTAGTGGAGCAGGAATTGCTTACCCTTCCTGAGTTCACCCCCGGTTTTTAGTGGGGTTTATGTTACTCAATCTTTAGTGTTGTGTGTAGTATTTTGTAGATCGTTGTTTGTCCTTTTGTCCTTCTTCTTTTTGCCATTGTATTGTCTGTCCTTCGATTTACGGATTCTGATTACCACTTTACTTACGTTCAAGATCTTCCTAGATGTCTAGTTTCTAGTTTTCACGCATGCTGATAATTCAACAACAATATTACAAGGCGGCCATGCATTATCGGACATACAGCCTCATAAAAGAGAATAACCATTTTAAGACAAAGACACATACGATGTATTCCAGTTATTTTTGTAACATTTTCTGTACACCAATTAATAAAGAAATTACAAAACTATATATACGTGAAAGTCCAAAAGTAGAAAGTACCAGGTAACTACAGGCTATGGTGCCGTTTCACTTTCATGACCATTAATTGACTGTGAGACGGATTACAGCAATGGAACTACATCTTCAATGTTGTATTAACGCATGTCTGTGCATAAAATAAAAAGATAAAAATGCTTTGCAAATCTGAGAATGGTTAGGTGTATGTCAGAATAGTTTGCATTCAATTTCTTCTCGTTTGTTTATTGGTCAATATTTATTAATGCAAATACAACATGAAGTACATCGAGTAAAATTCGAGAATTACTTAGACATTTTAGAAGATAAGGACAAATTTACATTGTGTAGATTTAGAACTACGAACCACAGACTACCGGTAGAAGTGGGGAGATGGAAAACAATTACTAGAGAAAACAGGTTCTGTCATTTATGTTCAAGAAGAGAATTGGGAGACGAGTACCACTATATTTTTGAATGTTCTGAATTTATTAATGAAAGAAAACTTTATTTTGATTTTTTCCATATAAATAGACATAATATCATTAAATATAATACACTGGTGTCTTCTAAGTCTTTAAGTAAACTCTGTAAATGTATCAGAATAGTAAATAAGAGGATATGTCCTCTAAGTTGATCCACTTCTTTTCACAACTCAATATTTGCTTAATTATGTATTACATGTATTTATTTCTTATGTATATTGTGTTAATTGTACATGTCATCTCTGTACCTCTGTAAATTGGTTATGAGAATAAAGATATATATATGTCTTAACGGTAGAAAATGATGGGAACATATTTACATTGGAATGTCTAATTTAATATTTACTAATCGATGAATACTCTGTTATAATGGCAATGATTTTCCCAGTTTTCCGATTGTTGACTGATTTTGTCTGTTTATTGATTTATGAGTTTTGACTTTCCCTTTGGAAGATTGCTCGGTGTTCGGTAATTTTGTTACCTTATTTACACTCAATTACACAAGATAATTAACGATAATTGATTAATATGTGTATGTGATAAACATACAACATATTTTTCAAAACTGTATAATAATATATATATATATATAAAATTGGTGTGATTTTCTTAACGTTTGTTCTGCGGATCTATATCGAAGATCAATGACATTGGTAGCTTTGTATAATATACAATCTATCCGCAGAGCTCTGATGTATCCGTGTATTATGAATAATTAATTATATAGTGTTTTACTGTGTAATTGATTTTACATATCAATATAAGTAATGTCAGTGTAATTTCTTAACATGTAAATACACAAAGAAGGGTTTGAAGATACCAAAGGGGTAATCAGAATCCGTAATTGTCGAAGAACAGACAACACAATGGCCAAAAGAAAAAGGACAAACAACGTTCTGCAAAACATTACACATAAAACTGAAGATCGAGTAACAAGAATCCCACTAAAAGCCTACCTTAGCTCGTTATTTGTAAAATATTTGATCATCATACTTTTCAATTTTAATTTTATCTCTTGTTTATTACTTCATTTGAATGAAGTTGTTTTTAATTGCTACATTTTAAGGTTCAATTCTATTTCGATAAATCTTTGTGAAGCGCGGTGAATGAGATTCTATATTTGAGTAAACACTATGTTAGTACACTCTTACTCAAATGTCAGATCATAAGACTGCATTGACATAAAATTACAAATAAATAAGGTCCCCAGAAATCACTACATGCAAATATAGATGCGATTTTTTCTTACTAGAAAAAATAGTAATTTTCTCTTCTCTTTCTAGAGATGTCTTGGTCAAAATAACGTATTATTTATATTGTTAAATTCATAATGATTTGTGATGCTGTAATAAATTAATTGTTTGCATTATTAGAATGACATATTATTCTTGTTTGTCAGTGCCTTGCGACAGGTCGGTGGTTTTCTCCGGGTACTCCGGTTTCCTCCACCAATAACACTGAGCGCCACGATATAACTGAAATATTGTTGAAAGTGGCGTTTAACACCATAACCATTACCATAACCCTGTGTTTATTATTCCCTGTAGGTAAAATCTGAAGGGAATATAGGTTTCATCTCGTGTCCGCCAACTAGTTCGTATGTCACACTTTTCTCACATGTTGGATCGGTATTAGGTTATCATATTGACCTTATTTAGTTGCATAAGGTCAAGTTATGAGAACTTACATATCACTTCTGAATTTCGATTCCTTCCTGGTGATTATTTTCTACTGAATTGTGGTCCTTGGACTTTGAAATTGCTAGAAGTTAACAGTTGCCCGCCCATTATTTGTTTTATTGAATTTATAGTATTTAAGTTAGATACCATAACCATTAAATTTCACCTTCAGACAGTATAGCTGTTCTATTTCAATATCAAATCTTTTATTTGCCTAAATTCGGTAAAAATTTCTCCGCCAACATAGACCTTCGAACTTTTGGTTTTCTCTGAGTAAACGTATAAAAATGTAGCTTTTCTGCTTTCTTACTATCATGTCAACAGAAACATTTGGTTATTTTGAAAAATCAAACTGCTATCGGAGTTCTTGTTAGGGCCAGTATCTGGGATGATGTGAATGCTGTCAATATTATATTTACTATAGATAAACAATGTGTGAACGAGACAAAACAACCGTGCATGCTACATGTTTGTTCTCTTCAATGTGAAATCGTTCAAAACAACGTTGTCTACACAAATGCTATATTGTCTTTTACAATGTCATCAACAGCAAAAATTGAAAAAAAACATTTGTAATTATTTTTTAAAGAAATAATGATTTTTCAATATTTATAAGACTGGCATGCGGTATGTGACATTTACATACAAGTTAGACGTGGTTAGTCAATCATACATCTTTATATAGTTATGTCTGTCTTGTTTACAGTTGTTCAATAAAATTGTGTTAACACTATAATCAAAATAAGAGAGTTAAAAAGGGATATTGATTGATGCAATGGAAGATTAAGTTCAATAAATCAACAACAAAAAAGAGATTTGTGAAATCTACAATACAAAATAGTTTAATTCAAAACATTACGAAACTGGGAACATAATGAATAAAAGAATGTGTTATGTATGTAGTAGGTAAAATGTATACCTATTTTATACCTTTTTAGCACCGATTCTATTGGAAATACTTACGTCAGAAGGGTTTTATCAAAGGAAAGTGAACGTTAGAATGATGATTTAATTCAATGTCGTCGTTTTCAAGTTTGTAAGGAATCATTTTCTATTTCGAAAGAATGCATTAATTGAAATGTCTTTTATAGATGAACTATTATAAAGCAACACTTGTTTATTGCATCCCCTTGCCATCAAAACTAGGAGATATTAGGTGTTGATGTCGATATTTATATAATAATGTGGTCTTGTCCAGGTAATATGCCAAAATATTCCACAGGTCTGAGGGATATATTACCCGATCCGAAGGGTAATATGTCTCTCAGACCTGGGTAATAGTTTGGCATATTACCTGGACAAGACTACATTAATATCATTATTATACCGAGTGTCTAATTGTCCAGGTAATATGCCAAAATATTACCCAGGTAATATGCCAAAATATTACAGTACCAAATATCACTACAGAAACTTACACGAAGTATAATAATGGTTAATATTATTAATCTGATATTGTAACAGTGTGTTTTTTCCAGAGGACAAGTTACACTAGTGTATAGTTTCCAGAGGAATTATTGCACTAGGTTATTTTTTCCATGCTAACCCTAACCCTAACCCTAACCGGAAATTCTACACGCCGGAATAAAAGTACGCTTATAATATCATTCTTAACATTTGATTGGTAGATACCAAATCACATGATATACTGTATAAACAAAGGCTGCACTGTCAACGATTTTTGTAATATAGAAAATAGCAGATTGCACGGTCATACAGCACGTTACTAAAAATAAACATACATTTTCCAAAAAATTTTGTAATATAGAAAATAGCAGATTGCACGGTCGTACAGCACGTTACTAAAAATAGACATACATTTTCCCAAAATCCATAAAAAAAAATTGCAGTGATATATATACAGAAATCAGAAGTTACAGCATTGAACAAATATTTTTAATTCCTGCTAAATTTTCCTCATATTTGTCAATAATGTGAATTACCAATATGACTATTGTAGCTTTTATATGAGGTCGATACGTGGTTTATATCGATCAACAGAAGTGTGTCGATATAACCACGTATCGACCTCATACAAAAGCTATAATTGTATAATATTCAAATGGTGGAAACGGACTTACAATTAATACGATCAGTCAAATGTATGCCAAACGAAAACAAACTAAAGAAGAATGTTTTTTAATTAATATCTGAAGGCAATACGCTCTAATTTAAATGGGTACTCGGTTGTCGCCACCATGACTTGAATAACAGCTACGGAATATCTGTGTCGCAAGCTATCACGGATATGTTCCGTGTGTCATTAATCACAATACTGCCTTTTCCCCTTCATGAATTATCACAGAGTCTGTAACCAGAGTAACACGACGGATGCCTCTATTGGAGCAGGGTGACTGCATACTTGAGGGCCTACTTTGGAAATGACTGAGAGTACCTGGTCAACATTAGCTAAGAAACGCGTCATGCACACTAAATTAAATATGCATAGGTTTTTATTACTCCCTTTTGGGCTGATACTTCTGCTGGTGGACTATCATCCAACTAGTAGTTTGTGTTTAGGCGCTGACATAGTTTTATAAGATATATTTATTATTGATATTTACAGTTCTTAAGGAAATAATCCAACTATTATTAAAAACTAATGTCGACCCCCTCAGGCATTTATAACCTTGATAGAATTTGGCTATCCTGTTCAAGCCTTTTGTGTTCAGAAATATTTTAAAATTATTTTGACTATGAGTGCATCCGATGAAGTTTGACACAGTAAGTGTTTTGAGCCCTAAATTAGATATCATGTGTATTACTACCTCTTCCGACCAATAGTTGTGACATTGTTTTATACCATGTGTATTACTACCTCTTCCGACCAATAGTTGTGACATTGTTTTATACCCTATACATATGTATTTTATTTAAATTTAGAGAGAGTCGTCGTGGTCGTGATCGTATGGTAGTTAGATTTACAACTTCCTATGCAATAAGAGCCTATCACCACACAAATTGTTAGTTCGAATCCCGTTCATGACGAGGCGTACTCGATACAACTTTATGTGATAAAGTTTGTCAGTGGCTTGTGGCATGTTGGTTGTTTTCTCCGGGTACCGCCCACGATATAACTGGAATATTTTTGAATGTGGCGTTAAACACCATAACTCTAACCCCTTACATTCTCTAAATAATGTAGTTACTACTAAAACTAAGGTTCATCTCTCATATACAAACTTTGGTGTTCTTACTCTTAACAATTTTTTAAATCATTTGACTGTCCAACCGTTTGACTTGAGAAGGCTAGTCCAGAAACAAGCCATCTGCATCAATTTATGTACCACGTGCTATATGTAATATGATGTTTCATGCCCACAACCATTCGTATATTTTACATTGTACGTATACTCTACACCACATAGAACAAGCTACATGTGGTATAACGTTAAATGGCCACATCCACTTGTATGTGTTATTCTCTACCATATAATAACGGATATTTAATCATTATGTTTGACCATTTATCCGATTATAATAAAGTTAACGTACCATATTGGTCATTTGCAAATATTAATCATTTGATTTATAAAGTCAAGTATATAAAATGGCTTTAAAGATTGAAATGTCTGGACAAATAAACTTCTCAATGTAAAAAAAGACAAATATTTAAATACACTTGAGACAAATCGTTAGAGTAAAACCGTTTGTAAATGAATACTAGACGAACGTATATGCTATTCCTCTTGTATCATACATAATAGATTATATTTATTCAATTTTAAAAAGGTTGGTTGTGGGCAAAATTGTATATAGCTTAATGAAATCGTATATACATAAGATCTTGTGATTTAGAGATTTAATATTTATAACTTATAGTTTCGTAAAGTTGATAAAAGCATATGACAATTATATGTGCTATTTGCTTAGCATTTAATATTTTAATATATATAAATGGTGCCAAGTGGACAGTTAAAGTTATATTTACGATTATAAATATCGATCGATTAATCAAAGCATGTTTGACGTTGGAAATCAAGGTCATGACCTGGATCGGGCACAACAATGTGACGGGGTTTAACCGAGTTATTGCGATCTCAATCCTCCCCTTCCTGATAATTGGATCTCCAACGGCAATGACAACGATAAAGAAATACCTGCACAGATTCGATTAAACTCTGTCAATGTAAGATGGACCACTCTGGTCCTTCTTGATATTGTTGTTTCCGGTGTTCGACAATGGCGGAATTTGTGTTTGAAGATCAATTTGAAACATTGTGTTGATACCCGACAATAGTGATGTAGTCTATCAGGCTGTCGTCTAACTTTTAATGATATCGATTTTGTCATAAATAAAAACGTAGAAATCAAATTTAGTGCGCACAACGCGTTTCTGGAATTCCATAACCTTCATCAGGTACGCTCAAAATCGAAAGATAAAACCAAAGGGCCTAAACAGGATAGCTAAAATCGGCTATGGTCACCTATGTCTGAGGGAGGAGAGCAAGAAAACCAAAGGGCCTGAACAGGATAGCCAAATTCGGCTAAGATCACCTATGTCTGAGGGAGGAGAGCAAGTAAACCAAAGGGCCTGAACAGGATAGCCAAATTCGGCTAAGATCACCTATGCCTGAAGGAGGAGAACGATTGAATAAACATGTGTAAGAAACGTAAGATGTTATTACCATAAAAGGTCATTGATAAATTTGCATTATTGTATCTTGGTAAAAGCTACCAAAACAAGACTACATTGTTCCCAGGTCATCACGACCTGATTGTCGTAAAAGCTACCCAAACAAGACTACATTGTTCCCAGGTCATCACGACCTGATTGTCGTAAAAGCTACACAAACAAGACTACATTGTTCCCAGGTCATCACGACCTGATTGTCGTAAAAGCTACCCAAACAAGACTACATTGTTCACAGGTCATCACGACCTGATTGTCGTAAAAGCTACCCAAACAAGACTACATTGCTCCCAGGTCATCACGACCTGATTGACCGCTACGAAATATAAATTTCCCTGATGGGAAAGAATCTTTTCCTGTTTACGTAGTTCCTTTCTTTACTCCATCGCCGCCGACTGAACTATATGAGTAATACAGTTGGTATCTTATGTCAAACAGGAACTGCTTACCTTTCCGGAACACCGATGGGGATCAGTGTTGTTCATCTTTTCAGTTGTCTTTGCTGTGTTTTTGTTCTGTTTGTCTTCGTTTTGAGTTGTGTGTCCAATGTTGCCTGTGACTATGGGTTGCCCATTCTCGATTGCCTTTTCAGAGAATATTGCCTTAAATAATTTGATACACATGTTTTTGATCTAAACGAATATTTCATGGAGGGTATTCATTTAAATGATTTGACAGGGGGGTTATTTAGAGATAGAGAGAGTAGTGATTTAAATTACTTGACATGGGGGTATTAATTCAAATGATTTAACAGGGAGGGTATTGCTTCATATGATTTTACAGAGAGCGTTTTGATTGAAATGATTTACATGGATGGGATTTGATTTAAATGGTTTGATAGGGAGGGTAAGGATGTAACTCAAATTTAATGGAGAGTATCGAATTGTATGAGACAACATACTAAAAATATATCTATTGAGTGTGAGGTAAGTACACGATGTCTAAATATGATCGTGTACCTGTACTCTTACTTAGTGTATATACAACACAGAGAATAGTATAAGGTAGATTTTAAAGCTTGGTGGTAAAAAAATGAATAAAGTCATGTATGAATAAAACAAATCCTATTCTGGCTCATAATAATTATATTTTCCAAGAAAACCAAAACCCCTCCCAAAAAAAACCCAGAGGTTTTGGGACTTTTGCGAAATTTCTGCATTTCAAGAGCAGTGCCTATCGCCACTGAAGTTGTGACTTCGATCCTCGTTCATGTTGAGGTGAACTCCATACAACATAATGTGATAAAGTTTGTCAGTGACTTGCGACAGGTCTGTGGTTTTCTCAGCGTACTCCAGTTTCCTCCACCAATAAAACTGACCGCCACGATATAGCTGAAATAGTCTTGAATGTGGCGTTAAACACCATCAACCACCAAGCAGGATATCGTGTTTTTTTCATTCTCAGTTAGTGAGATAGTGATTCCAAAGAAACATTATATCAACAAACATCCCTCTTAATCAACAATGTGCACTCGTGTTTACACAATTACATTAAGTGCAGGTTGCTATGTAGCTTGTAGGCATATAGGTGGGCTTTTCAATAAATCGATCTATTCGTTATTAATTATCAGTCACATTCTTTTATTACTTAAACCGGTAAAACAGGTTTTGTATAGAAGACATATAAAAATTCTATTTATTAAGACGTTTAAACCCACATCTTTAAGTTATACAACCACCAGGTTAATAATAAAATATAGAACAGATCATAAAAGATATTAATAAGAGAAACATTCTTAAACTTGTACACAACAATTTTTTTTTTCAGTCCTGTGTGGGTTTTTTTTAGCATAATAAAGAAGGAAATTGTGGTATTTAACTGAAAAATTGTGTGTCGCCCCTCTTAAAATATTACGCATTTTGATATTTCACGCGATCCAGCCATGCAGACAAGCAAATAATAAAATAATGTATTGTAAAATACAAGAAGAATAATCTCGTTTCTGTTTAAATATGTGTAATCCCGGACGATATGCAGTATATTCTACCCTAGATGTAGCATGCACATTGAAATGATCTATTTAATAACATAGCACATCTATGACCCCATCATGTCACTAATAGTGGATATTTTGGCTCGTATAATAAGTTTATCACCGTCACTTTTTATTGAAGTGTCTGTACCAAGCCAGGAAAGTGAGTGGCCATATATTTGTATGATATAGATTTTTTTGTTGCTCTTTTTACGGTTTTTCGAACTGTTCTGACAGTGTGTTATTTTATGTTTTTAGAACTGTTCTGACAGTGTGTTATTTTATGTTTTTAGAACTGTTCTGACAGTGTGTTATTTTATGTTTTTCGAACTGTTCTGACAGTGTGTTATTTTATGTTTTTCGAACTGTTCTGACAGT
>MJUT01023202.1:369706-384988 GCA_002080005.1 Gigantidas platifrons
TCTGTTAGGGGTATAAAGTGAGTGGTCATGTATTTATCTGTTAGGGGTGTAAAGTGAGCGGTCATGTATTTATCTGTTAGGGGTGTAAAGTGAGCGGTCATGTATTTATCTGTTAGGGGTATCGAATTTGTCTCTTTCTACGATTGTGATATTTAATATCGGAATTGTGCACGACGGATGCTACTAGTAGAGCAGTAATTGCTCTCTCTCTCTCTCTCTCTCTCTCTCTCTCTCTCTCTCTCTCTCTCTCTCTCTCTCTCTCTCTCACAGACATGTGACTGTACATTATTTTTCCCGTACTGTACAACCGGAAACCGTATTTTTTCCGTATTGGACGTCCAATACGGAAAAAGTACGGCTTCCGGTTGTACTATACGGGGAAAATTAACTTGTTCGATATTAAAAGTTTGAGGAAAAAAAAGAAAGTTGTTTAGAAGAATTGTTGATCAGTTATTTTGCTGCTTTTAATTCATTTTTAGAGTTTACGGATCTGTATTGATACAGAACATTTTACTAATTGTGACGAAATACTGTTGTGCAGTTGTTCTATTTAGACTGTTTTAAAAGTTAAACATAAAATTGTTGTTATAGTATTGATCATTTCAGCTGTAAAATAAATAGGTCATTATACAGTGTTATGTACAATATGGAAATGTATTGTACTCGTCCGTATCGTATTGAAAACCCGTATTGGACGAGACGCCTGCGGGCGTCTCGTCCAATGGTTTAATACCCAAAAGGCAGTGACGCTGAAATAGAAATACTACTGACTTGATCTGTTTGCAGTTTAAAAATTAGTATCGATTTATACATTTTGAAGTAGCTGATATGGGATGGGCAAACATTTTTAAAATTTTTAAGAAATCTCCCTATGAATAAGTAGGTGTTTATAAGCAAGCGTACATGATAGCGAAATAGCAAATACCTCCGAAATATCATGTTTCTGCAAAACCAACAATAAAATTGCGGCTATTGGTTAGCTAAATACCATACACAAGGCAGATTTTCGTTGTCTTTTTGTAAAAAAAACCCCCAAGAAAGTGTAAGGACATGCTCCCTCAAATAATAACATGGAGGCGTATTATACCTGTATATGTTTTTACTAACGTAAAAAAAAAACCAATACACATCGTTGCTCAACCTCCTAGTATTCATTAAATATTTATTTTTATTCAGTATTAATCCCGACCTTTATGGTCTATTTGATATATCAATATGTACTTTTATATCTCATTGAATAGCCAAATAAGAAACCTCAAAAATATGATTAAAAAAAAAATGTGGTAGAAAATGCAAAGGAGGGTATGGGTGGATTTGTTTTCTTTTCTTTATTTGTTTTGGGGTGAGGGTCTTTTAATAAGTGTATATGGGTTTTTTTTTATTTATATATTTCTTCATTTTTGTTTTCGCTTATCTGATTAATTTTTCCATTAGTTTATTATTTTTGTTGTGTTTGTTTTGTTTTGTGCCATTATTTGACGCTGTATACAAGCTTCACACCGCCACACCTGTAACATATAAGTGTCATCATTAACGTGCATAAATGTACAATACAAGGCAACAGTCAACTTCTTAGAATTTTTGTTTTAATTTCCACTTAAATTGCATTTTAGTTTTTGTTTTTGTCCTTTGGGGGATCTTAACTTTGACAAATCAATTAGTCTTTATCTTGTTCATCATCATTTTTGGTTACATATTCACACATGCCCCGGGTGAAGACATTATTCGACTTTAATGTAGACATCTTTCCTCTTATTTTTAATTACTTTACATGGTCATGTAAATTACAAAACAATATAGGGGCGTAGTGGTCGTGATTGTATGATAGTTGGAATTACAACTACCTATGCAATCAGTTCCTATCACAACTAACATTTTGAGTTCGAACCCCGCGTACTCGATACAACATTATGTGATACAGGTTGTCAGTGATTTGCGACAGGTCAGTGGTTTTCTCCGGGTACTCTGGTTTCCTCCACCTGTAAAACGGACCGCCACGATATAGCTGAAATACTGTTAAACAGCATTAACCCAATCTGTACCCTAAATTACAAAACAATATACAGTTTGACCCCTAAATTACACAAAGTTAAAATATTGTATTTCAAATAAACAGATTCAACGCGCAAACAACGACACTGAATTTCCAAAATTTTCAAGCTCTCTCTCAATTTAGCGTAACATTACATGATATAAACAACGTAAGGATTTATGATATAGTTACTTAGATATCTATGATTTCGCATATGTAATACACTAGTCAACTGTACGTTCTCACATGGGGGTGTCCTTGGGCATACGGCATTAACATAAATATTGCTTAAATTAAGAAGGCCACCTTATTATAACATTAAACATGGGGTGTGATATGGCTAAAAATGGCGTCTATCTTGCCTTCATTTTATAAACAGTTGCAGTATTTGTTTTATAAGTAATTTATGAAATAGAGTAAAACAAATACAATAAGACTCCTAGAAATGAACGTTTCTGCAAAAAATGTAATACCGATGAGATTGAAGATGAAATGTATTTTTTACTTTTATGCAATCATTTTGAAACTGATAGGAAAAATATATTAGATTTAGTGGCGGGTGAAGTTAAAAATGTCCATGCACTCAGTTGTGAGAACAATTTTTTTTTTTTTTAATGAATAATGAAAATATCTCAAAACTTAATACAGTGGGCAAATTTATCAAAGATAATTTTGTAGTAATGACAGCAATCTAGCAACAAATACAACATGGTTATCGTTTATTACTTGTTTATTACTTTTAATGTGTTGTGATAAATATGTCATTGTGTAGCTGTACTCTATATAATTATGATTCTTTCTTTGTATGTTTATTCTTTTAATGCCCTTATGGGGCCCATGATTTGGAAATAAAATATCTTGTATCTTGTATATACAATGTAATTATACTCCGGAAATCGAAATGTGCCGTTCCGTCAGGATCTGTAGTTAATGGGGTACACTGTTGACTTCCGTCATCTGCTAAAAAATGGAACAAACTTTGAATCAAAGTCCGGATAATGAAAACACTATGCCTTCATCCAAACAAATGAGATTTTATGTTCAGTCAGAAAATGTTCTTCGTCTTTTAGAGCATAGGTAAGTTCTTTATAAAATTTTACAAGGGCAAAAGGCTAAATAAAGGGGTATGAAAGCATTGATTAGCGATATCTTTTTAAATCCCGATAACCCCCATACAATGCATCTAAGGAATTGTTTGACAACTTACAATTTCACGACTGATATTCAAACGCGCACATGTTATTGATTTTGATTAAGCCACTCTATGGCTATGCACGGGTGCTTGGGGACAGGACACAGCATTCCCCCCTTTTTACACCCTACCCCCTTTTTAAAAAAAATAATGTATTTTTTTCATTTCCATGGCTTAGGAATATGTAAAACAGCAATAATATGCCGTTTTTTTATTGCAACAGTCGACTGATATGTACAGACCCTGGACAAAAAGTATTCGCACGCTTCCAATTTTCCCTATATGTTTCATATAAAACAACAATTTTTCAGATGCTTATCCTGAAGTCAATTCACACCCGATTTCGATACTTTTTATATCAATAAAAACAGATTTTATGTAGTTTTACTGTATAATTTCAAAATAATTTTCTATGATAAACATTTTGAGAATATACAAGTTAAACACACAACTGAATTAATTTCTTTCGAAATACAATGCTTTGATAGTACCTTTGTAGACAAATTATTTAAGTCTGTGTTTAAATCATGGCGATTTGAAAAACATGTTTCAAAACGTAATTTCAAAATTACTACTATAAATTGCATATCTTTCTGCTTTCATTGATAAAATAATGATTAAAATCGGACGTGAATTGATTTCAAGATAATATTTTGAAAAACTAGTTTTATATGAAATATATAGGGTAAATTGGAAGCGTGCGAATATGTATATACTAGTAGAGATGCCGTTTTCTAATTGCATCAGTCGACTGATATGTATCCCCGTGTGACAATAAGTCGGACAGTCATTGGATAATGTTTGATTAAAAGTAAACATTTGTTCTTTATAATTATGTTCCTCATCTATTCTTGCTCACATGTGTAAAGTTCCATAGAAAAAAAGATCGATAACAATGACACACTGACCCATATCTGTTTACTACCCTTTCTGTAAATGGCGTCGTATAACGTGACATAAGGCCGGTCAGTGGTAAATAAATCACAGTCCTGTCCCCAAGCACCTATGACTAATATGGGTATAGCGGGTTAATATGGGGTGTGATAGTAAAATTGTCATACATTTAGTATTATTACCAAATATCAAATGGCAAATATCGGGATATATATAAAAAAAAACAAAAAAACAGGATATACATGTACCAGATTTCAGGATACACCACAAATCAGGGTGCACTAAATATCAGGATGTACATGTACCACATTTCACGACACACCACAAACGAGTGTACACTAAATATCAGGATGTACATGTTATGTATGATGTACCACATTTCAGGACAAACCACAAATCAGAATACACCAAACGTCAGGATAAACCAAATATCAGGTTATACATGTACCATATTAATTTCAGGATACACCACAAATGAGGGTACAATAAAGTATAAATATCAGGATATACCAAACATCAGGATACACTAAAATCAGGATATACCAATTATCAGGATATATATGTACCAAATTTCAGGATATACAACAAACTAGGGTACACTAAATATCAGGATAAACCAAATATCAGGATACACCAAATATCAGGATAAAGTAAATATCAGGATATACACTGTACCAAATTTCAGGATATACAAAAAAAATCAGGATTTATACCAAAAATAAGGTTACCACAGATCCTTATATACATGTACCAAATTAAAAAAAAAATCCAATATTTTAGGCTGCTACAAACATGATCAATATATTTTATTCTAATTTATTCTATTTTTGTTTATTTCTTCTTTTTTAATAATACAAAATGTATCTTGTGAATGTTTTTTTTTATCATGGTACAATTGGTGCTATACATGTATGTGTATTTTTTATGCTTTACCCTACAAAGGAGATTGTCTTATTTAGAATAGTGTATTGTACTCAAGGTTAGAAAAATATTTTATCTGATAAATAGATTTGGTAAATTTATTGTGAAAATATTTATTTTTCACTGAATTTAACTCTTACAAATTAAGAAAACAGCAAATTGTATTTAAATGGCAACATATCTTTATAAATAATGTTATGTTTTATCATGCAAAATTAAAATTATAAACAAGTAAATACATTCATTAATAAGAAAGATCATGAATTCAGTGAGTAATATAAATAAGAAGTCAGAATACTAAAAAATAACCTACTACCCTTTCAATACACATATTGATCAAATTATACCCATACAGTTGTCTGTCTGATCAAATGTTTCCTTTTAACCTCAAAAAAATCATGTAGAACCGGTTTGCTGAATCTATTCATAAAAACCATTTTCAGTCGGTATAGCGCTGGATGGTTCAAACCACTCTAGAATACGGGTAGAACATATTATAAATCAATACCGACTTATGTTTGAAAAAAATGTTGTCAAACAACTTTACCTTGGTTAATGTGGGAGGGTCTCGTCAGGGTGGATAATTATACAATTTGCTTAAAAATAGCAGAGTGCTATGAGGTGTGTCATTCAAGAACTTTAAGTGGCCAGAATAAGGATTAATTCCACTTATCACGGTAAGACAAATTATAAGTCATATCAAACTTAATATTTCATCAATACCATAAGAATTATATATTTTTTAAAATAAAATTAGCAGTCACTTGCATGAATGTATATACAAAAGAAATTTCGAACTAAAAACCAGAAATATATTTTTCATGATGGTTTAGATAAATTGGAATTATTGAATAATTGTGAATTATTCATTAATTTATCTTTCTTTTATTGCTTTATTACCTTGGTGATAAGAAACAACATTATTTAACGGACATTCTGGAGATACTGCCGATATATAGTGAAGATCTTCATGTTAAAGAAATGGTAGTGTATATATTCTTCCGTAATCATTTTAGATCTCTTTTTTTTTATTTATCTCAAAATTATACAATTTCCTAAAATTATTCCTAATTGTAGATCTCTTTTATTATTAATCAGAAACAGACCGGCAAATTATCTACAATGTACAGATAAATTTTGATAGATTTTCTTACATTATCGGGCTTTTATTTCTATATGGGTAACTAGTATCAATTGATAAAAGTTCGAATTCATAGACTTAAAACAACCTTTTAAAAATGTGGTAAATTCGTGGTAAAGCTTCTTATTCATAATAAGACTCCATAAAGTACAGTGACACGACTTTGTTATTGGTGAACATACAGGCTACAATCTACAGTAAGCTATTACTGATAATATGATGTGTCCCAAAGCGAATATAAAATATACAATTTTGTCAACTGAAACGGTTCGATTAACAAACGAAGGTAACTATCAACAACATTTCTGTCAAATATGGATGTATATTTATTTTTTTATGTAGAAAAAAGGGGTGGGGTCTGTCATCACATTTTGTACTTTTTTTGGTTTGTTTTTAATATCAGTTTTTTATTCAGTTACCTGTTATGATGACGAAGATTTAAAATATTGTTGCTAAAACAACGACGATCATGGAACTGTCATGTGATTGGAAACGCCTGTTTTTCCCGATTTACCTATATCAGTCTTATCTTACCTGTATTTCTTACAATGTACTAAAAACACAAACAAACAAGCAAAAAACAGATCAAGAACAACTTGTGTCTTATTTTATTTTTTGTTAGGAGAGTTCTGGTGGATGAAGTTAAATTGCCCATTGAAATGAAAAGCATACATATTAATATTATTGTTATATAAATCACATTAGAGATAGAGAAAATAACATCTTTAAATAAATTATATTAACACAAGAAAAGATCCGAGTTGACAGTGTTTTGCTATTTTTAGCAAAGCCCTATAATTTTATATGTCCTTTTTATACAGGAATTTGTGTTCATTTATGGTGATGAGTGAGTGAATGTTTCATAAAACCAAATACAATCTTAACTTAACCACGGGCTACCTTAAATTATACCCCACACAAATGACACTGTAAATTAAATCAGTAGTGCGTTTGTGGTGAATGTGATCATATTAAATGCGACCAGTTCAAGACACCGAAAACACTTTATATGCAAATTTTATTTACTCATACGTCGTTAGTAATAAAAAAGAGAAAAATGGCAAATAATGCTGCAATGATAAAGATGGACTATCGTGGCCGCGATCGTACGGTACTTTGATATATATCTACTGATGCAATCAGTTCCTATCACTACGAAAGTTGATAGTTTGATTCACGATCATGGCGAGGTGTAGTTGTTACTGCATTACGTGTCAAACTCAACATTTGTGAGTAACTTTCAATAATCGGTTTTCTTCGGATACCCCTGTTTGTTTCCTGATCACCATGATTTTAATGACATATTATGGAAACTGGGCGTTTCCCATCCATAAACTTAACCTGTCATACAGATTAACCTATAAATTGAACACGTAGAGCACATGTTAGCATTATGTTCTAGTTTGAAGATACAAAAGGGGGTAACCAGAAGCCGTATGTCGAAGAAATACGGTGAGTTCAATGGCCAAAGGAAAAAGGACAAAAGGACTTGAAATGATGAGCAAAACACTACACAGAAAAATAAAGTTAATCAAACAAGGCTACGTTGCTCCTAGGTTGATGTCATCGCTACAAAATTTCTACGGTCGTTGTCACAATCTGGTTGACCGTTACGAAATATCCATATCTCAAATGACAATAGATCTTATACTTTTTACGTAGATGTTTTCTTTCCGCATCAGTGACAACACTTTTATCGTACTTGACTGTATATATGAGTAACACGGCGGGTGTCTTATCAGAAACAGGAATTGCTTACCCTTCGCGAGCACCTGAATTCACCCTCGGTTTTTTCGAGGGGTTCATGTTGCTCATCTTTTTAGTATTTTATGTTGTCTTATTATTTTTCTTTACGTTCTGAGTTCCGTGCTGTGATGTCCGTTACGATTTCCACATAAAAACGATGTTCGGATCGCCTTAACTTCCCGTTGTTTGTATGAATGAGCATGTCTTATTTACGTTGTTTACCTAAGGTGGTGTCCAGCACATATTGTTTTGTGTTTTTTGTTTTGTTATTCTTCGTCTTGTGTACCATATGTTGCCAGTTTCTCTGGATTGTATTTTTTTGATTGCCCCTTCAGTATTCTCTAACGTTTATTTGGGTTCGTGCCCGATACACACTCCGAATGTTAAGATTAAGGTTTCCAGACTGAAGGCTGACTATTTCACATGTCATTCCGTTATGCCTGTCTAGACTTCCTTTTTCCTAGAAGTTTGGTAGTTACAAAATTCCTGGTAACAAACGTAGAAAATGGTTATAAAAAAAACAAAAAAAACTCTAGTATATGGTCGTGATGACATGACGATGAATTTAATATCTACTTCTTATCCAATCAATACCTGTCACTAACTGAGATTAGTGAGTTTGGCTCATTCTAGTGGAAAGTGGACCTCTTAGAATCTTGTATAAGAATGGCTGTTAGTGACATACCAAAATATCAATGGTATTCTCTCGGGTATGTTGGTTTCCTCCACCAATAAATCCAACAAATAGCACACACCTGAAATGTTGAAAATGAAATAACCAGTCATATTATAAAGACATAGGGTGTATTTCTTTCGTATGTTCGAGATGTGCCTAACATGTTCTAGCGAATGAAGTGGTACGGAACACTCTGCGCGAACAAACAGAACAGTGTGCCGGGTGTACCAAGTTTTGAGGTGGTGCAGAAGGAATCAAGATGGCGGAGCCGACGATCTTTTCTTTGACATATAATTTTTTTTACACCTTACTAATTTTCCTAAAATTACGCAATACAAAATAATTGCGTGGATTTTTTAGGGGGAGGAGGGACTTTCTAAATTGTGAATACAGTCCCCTATAGTTTTATAAATCAATCATTTTGGTGCAAATTTGATTCCTGGGAGAACACAGGAGCTTCTTAACGTGAAGTTCCATTTCCCTCCTTCTTTATTCAATTATTTTTTTAGAAAAAACAATTTGGTTTGCAGCACCACTGTCCCTGATGGATTTATGGGTTTCAAATTATTTAAAAAAAAAATACAAAATATGCCAGATAGATGCAAACTTACGCAAACATTTTTTTCCTCGATACGCTCAGTCATAATCTTTTGTTTTGACTCGCGCCCCTCAATTAAAATCTCAGATCTGCCCTTTTTAAGATCTGCTCTATTTCCTACCTAACCTCTCTATACACACGGGTGGTTTGCTATGTCACACGCACGGATATTTGAACATCGCCTTGAGGTAGGTTTATGCAGTTGTACAATTAAAAAAAAAAGGAAAACTAACAAAACCAAGTAGTTCACCGAATGGCTCACATATCAGACTGCATTGTTAGCATACATTCATTGCGTGTAAACCCGTCAGTTTTGCAAACACTTCTGTATAGTTAAATGGGTTTTGTGTGAACGGTATCTTTGCCCGGAATTTTAACTTTACAGAAGTGTTTGCAAAATTGACGGGTTTCCACGCTATGAATGTATACTTACAATGAAGTCTGATATGTGGGCCCTTCGGTGAACTACTTATTTTTGTTAGTTTTCTTTTTATTAAATTGTACAACTGCATAAACCTACCTCGAGGCGATGTTCAAGTATCCGTGCGTGTGACGTAGCAAACCACCCGTGTATATACGTTAAAACACTGTGAAAATTATATAATATAAAGATTACATGTATCCGTCATTTATTGTTCAGTTGCATATTTTTAGGATTAAGTAATATTATAATTAAAGGTTAAATCACGTGGAAGCAGCAACTATGGCTACAGTAACTACTGATTCTTCCAAATTCATCTCACTATCATCGTTGTCCATTTCGAGTACTGCTGACAGAAATAGAGTTAACTTATCCACTATGTTGTTTGTCCAAAAAGTTCTAAACCATTTCATTGACCTAGGGCACATGGAATGTTCGGAACAGTCCAAAGAAATACACTATTTTGTCTTAGCCCCGGTTCCCCAATGCTTAAATTCCGAAGTGTCTTGATAGAACTTTACATTTTAAGAAATAAAGATTTAAAATCAGAACAAGAGAAATAATCAGAATTGTCAGTGATCCCATTCTTGTCTTTGTAGTAAACTATTCCATCCGCTGCCTGATTCTCTGGACAAACTGCTTCTCCATACCCTGATAACTTGGACTATATCCACCACACTCCATGATAGGTTCGGCAAACGGTTCCTTCCATTCCCTGATTCATTGGACAAGTTGTTCCTTCCACTCTTTGATTCTTTAGGCAGAATGTTCCTCCCACACTCCCATTCTGTCACACTGGGTTCATTAAAAAAAAAAAAATTTGTGAGGTCTGTATTGCTCATCTTTTTAGTTTTCCATGTGTAATTGTGTTTCTATGTTATGTTTGTCTTCATCATGTGTATTATGTGCCTAATATTGCCACATTCTCTGGATTGCACATTCTCGTTTGTCCTTTCGATTTTCTCTAACGTTTATATACAACCATGATGTACATACATTCCTCCAATGAACGAAGCCACGACAAAAAACATTGAAATTTTCAGTCTTACAGTAAATTAAATAACAACTACAGACATTTTGTAAAATTGGTTGGTTAACAATGGAATAATCATGTTTGGCCTTGATATACCAAAGAGATTTTTTCATTCATTGTATTAATATATCTTTTTGATTTTGGTTGGCGATGTACGTCTCATAAACAAGTTCGCCACCATATAACTGAAATATTGCGGAAAGTGGCGTTAAGCACAATCAAACAAACAAACATCTCATAAACAAGACATGAAAATAGAGAGAAAGCAAAATACAATATACCACGAGCATTTCACGGACACCTTTACTTCCATTCTACCTTAGAAGGCAAGAAAAATGTCTAAGAATTCATGAGGCACTTACTTATCCTGGAATAGTGGCTACCTATGTACCCAGCCTTTCTACCCTATATGTCAACCAAAATGTCTGAATATATATATTGACTCTGATCTATTCTGGATTAGTGGCTACCTATATACACAGCCATTCTACCCTACATTGTATATGACAACCAAAATGTCTAAATATACACCAGTCACTTATCTATCCTGAAGCAATGGTTACCTAAGCACCCAGCAATTCTACCCTATATGTCAACAAAAATGTCTAAATATACAACAGTCTCTTCTCTATCCTGAACTAATGGTTACCTAAGCACCCAGCAATTCTACCATATATGTCAACCAAAATGTCTAAATATACATCAGACACTTGTCTATCCTGAACCAATGGTTACCTAAACTCCCAGCCATTCTACCCTTCATGTCAACCAAAATGTCTAAATATACATTAGTCACTTATCTATCCTGAACCAATGGTTACCTAAGCTCCCATTCATTCTACCCTTCATGTCAACAAAAATGTCTAAATATACATCAGTCACTTATCTATCCTGAATCAATGGTTACCTAAGCACCCAGCAATTCTACCCTATATGTCAACCAAAATGTCTAAAATATACATCAGTCACTTATCTATCCTGAACCAATGGTTACCTAAGCTCCCATTCATTCTACCCTTCATATCAACCAAAATGTCTAAATATACATCAGTCACTTATCTATCCTGAATCAATGGTTACCTAAGCACCCAGCAATTATACCCGATATGTCAACCAAAATGTCTAAATATACATCAGACATGTATCTATCCTAAACCAATGGTTACCTAAGCACCCAGCAATTATACCCGATATGTCAATCAAAATGTCTAAATATACATCAAGCACTTATCTATCCTGAATCAATGGCTACCTAAGCACCCAGCAATTCTACCCTATATGTCAACCAAAATGTCTAAATATACATCAGACACTTATCTATCCTAGGTACAATATAGTTACATTGTATATTATCTATCAGGTTTTTTAAAAGAATTTATATCACTAGTTCAATATCTTTTCCCAAAATACTATATTGTATAAAACAAATAGTATAAGAGCTTAGTCAGTGCATGTCGTCTTGTATTGGAATTGAAAAGGAACGAATTCAACGCCTCGGTGGTATACAGACAAATTTAAATAAAAATTTCATATGACAAATGTGAATTATGTTGAACAAGAAAGGCACTTATAACTACGCCAACAACAAAAACAGTCAATAACACATTAATAGTTTAAAATTCAAGAATTAGCATAGTCTTCACAGACATAATAAAATTCATAAGGTTAGGGGTTATGGTGTTTAATGCCACTTTTAACAATATTTCAGTTATATCGTGACGGTCAGTTTTATTGGTGAAGGAAACCGAACTACCCGGAGAAAACCACCGACATGCCACAAGTAACTGACAAACTTTATCACATAATGTTATATCAAGCACACCTCACCATGGACGGGATTCGAACTCACAATGTTAGTGGTGATAGGCACTGATTGCCGAGGTTTTTGGTTATTCAAACCACCATACGATCACGACCACGACGGCCTCTATATAATTTTTAATAAAAAAAAAGAGACTTACTTGAAGAAATAAAACCCAGCCCTACTATTTAAATATTATGCATCAAACCTATATATCTTTACGTGCATGTTATTTCCTACGTCTACATCGGTTAGGTCAGTTGATTATGCGTATATGTCGTCACAGACCGGCATGTATCAATAAGTCTTTTTTGACGTCACTTCCACTTTTATTATCATATAACATTTCTGCTTTATGTGATGTTATAAGAAGATAAGATAAGATAAGAATTTTTATTGCCAATTAAGGTCCCACAAGGGGCAAACAATTTAATACAATGATTGGAATGATTGGAGACATATAAAGATACATGTAGACACACACAAAAAAAACAAATAAAAAACAGGAAAACATATTTATGTTCAATGACTGCACGGCCATATCAGAGCCTATCACATACCTCCATAAATCAATTCACATTTAATATAACATGTTATTATACCTCACTAACTTCTCATTGGCTTAAATTAAATCACATGACCTGAAACAATTTTAATGTTTTGTGAAAATTAACCCAAACGGGAAACAACTAGTTGTTTACCGGGTAACAACCCTATTGTTCCCGGGTAAACAACCCCGCATTGCGTTCATCAAAAGGGAAACAACTCTTTCCGGAAGTGATAATACTGATATTGTCGTCTGTTTGTTTACAATTTGGTCGGACCAGCAGGATGGCAGTGCAGTTTCTACTTCTACATGTATTTATTTAAATACCCAATCCTTTGTCTGTTGTTCGGTATGATAAAACAGTTATTGTCTTCAATGGATTGTAAACATCAGAATTGTTAACCTTCAAGGGGTTGTTTCCCTCGGGTTAAAGCCCTCGGGGAAAACAACCCCCTTCAGGTTAACAATTCTGGATGTTTACGTCCATTGAGGGCAATAATTGTTTATTATTATATTTTAATCTATATGATAGATTTTGATTGGATTAAATTAGTCAAGTGATAATAAAATAATTGAGATGTTTTGCCAAAATTTGCGCTGCCGGGAAACAACCCTATTGTTCCCCGTCGAACAACACCTATTGTTCCCCGCCGAACAACCCAATTTTCCCCTACAAGGGAGATAACCTATAAAACATTGGCAAACATTTGCGCTGCCGGGAAACAACCCTATTGTTCCCCGCCGAACAACACCTATTATTATACCTCACTAGCTTCTCATTGGCTTAAATTAAATCACATGACCTGAAACAATTTTAATGTTTTGTGAAAATTAACCCAAACGGGAAACAACTAGTTGTTTACCGGGTAACAACCCTATTGTTCCCCGGTAAACAACCCATTGCGTGCCTCAAAAGGGAAACAACTCTTTCCGGAAGTGACATTGTCGTCTGTTTGTTTCAATCGTAACTACTCGGCCATTCTCGCTACCCTGCAAATAACCTCGTATGCAGATAGGGGAAATTCTTCTTAAATTGTTTGCCGGAAGTTAATTATATGCAAGCCCCACAAAAATATAGTCCACGAAAATCCAGTATGGAAGACTTACTAAGTAAAATCTTTAATCATGCAAAACTAATTAAAACTTTAACTTTTATCCATGAAAATAATTGAAATATAGAAAATTGTTTAAAATATAACTTTATCAAACTTTCATGTAACTGACATTTGAAAAGTAGTACGATTTATACGCCTAATGCATACGCGGTTATTTGCAGGGTAGCGAGAATGGCCGAGTAGTTACGATTGCTGTTTGTTTACAATTTGGTCGGACCAGCAGGATGGCAGTCGCTAACTCTTTTACTTCTACATATATTTATTTAAATGCCCAATCCTTTGTCTGTTGTTCGGTATAATAAAACAGTTATTGCCTTCAATGGATTGTAAACATCAGAATTGTTAACCATCAAGGGGTTGTTTCCCTCGGGCTAAAGCCCTCGAGAAAACAACCCCCTTCAGGTTAACAATTCTGGATGTTTACATCCATTGAAGGCAATAATTGTTTATTGTTCCCCGCCGAACAACCCAATTTCCCCCACAAGGGAGATAACCTATAAAACATTGGCAAACATATAATAAAACAATTACGGCCCTCTGTGTACGGAAACATCCAGATTTGTCAACCCTCGGGGGGGTTGTTTTCCCCCCTCAGGTTGACAAATCTGGATGTTTTCCTACACAGAGGGCCGTAATTGTATATTATATGAATCGTTGGTTTAAGATCACTCACATAGTTTACAATTGATATTAATTATAGCTATGCCAGCGAACAAAAGACATGATACATTTTTTTTCTTGAAAATATATATTTATTATTTCTTTGTAATAATTTAAACTTAAAATGTACACATGCCTATGCAATTGTTAGTCAACAAATATATATTATTTCACAAATCGGTCAGCATTAAAGTTGTGGGTTCTGGACTTTGTTTGGACTATTTTACCACGTGCAAACTTTTCCGTGCACAATAATGAAAAACTGGTAACGTCATTAGAATCTTTATGCACCAGTAAACACCAAGTTCATCAGAAATGTGCAGGAAAATCAATATACGTTTTTCTCAAGATTGTGCTGTGCTCAACGGAAACATGAGTTTCATAACTGTCACAAAGGTTGTTGCTTCTAGACGTTTATCGTTGTACTAGTTTAAGTATACTGCTTACACAAGAGATTAACCGTTCAGACGCACCTCCTCCCAGAGGGTGTGCCGGGGGTAGAATA
>MJUT01023202.1:423246-436629 GCA_002080005.1 Gigantidas platifrons
GTAAATGTTTATAAAAATACTGATGGTAATTAAGAAAACAGACAAAAACATTATTAAATTAAATGATTTACTTTCGTTACTTCCTGTGTGAATTGTTTTTTGTCAATAAGATTTGCTGACGTTAATATATTGACTGTATCATATCCATCCAATCGAATCTGATGAAATACTTGTTTCCTTTGTTTATATATTGGGATGTATTGATATAATTGATACAATGCAAGGTATTCAACACAAAATTGTGGTGGGGGAAATTTGTATATTCTATCCTGTTAAATTTCAAATAATGTTATTAACCAAGCCGTTGTCTTATAATTTGATAAAATTGGCTTTACAAAAATTAAAATGAAGCATCTTTTAATTTGATAAAATAACAACAACAAAAAAAGCAATTATGAGTTGCTTTGTATTGTAATATTTGCATAGTATCATTCCTTTTATTCAAAAATGCCTTGTAACAAAACTCGTCAAGTAATATCCCATCGAAAAAAAAAAATAATAAAGATTTAAATTTGGTTTGACCTTCTCGGCAACCAATTGCAAAGAAGAACATAAAAAAACTAAATACATGAAATAATTATTGTTTTTGAATTGTTGTGTAATTAGATAATTACTGATATATAAAATGACAGAGGGGAGTTTCATTGAAAAGAAAAGACAAAAATAGTGAACAAAACCATACTAATCAGCATCATGATGAGAAGAAAGATAACCAATATATTCCGTCAAATTACAAATTACAACGAAGAACAAAATAAAGTGTAGTGATTTATTCCACCATAAAGTGTAGCAATTATCGTTTCATCGTCTTTAAATTACAATATTATAATAATATAATTCAGGAGAAAGATATTTCATGCAAGCACATATTTGGGTATTTCAAACCTATTTTTTCAGAAAACAAAGCACTTCTTCCAGGTGTTTTTTTTTATTAACTGGTGTAAACTAATATGTCCCTATACATAGAAGGTACAGGTCTGATTGGTCAGAATGAAGTGTGTACTTTGAGTAGTGCTATTAATAGCACACTAATAATGACAAATGACACTCAATCATTAGTATTTCTTTCAATGATAAACCTTTACACATTTCAGCTCAATATTTATGCAGAAAGTGAATTCAAATCAATATGAAATGTTCACTACATTATTAAATAGTATATTCCTTTGATATGTCATGTTTGTAGAATCTAAGAATATTTGTTTATATATATCCCGGATATATATATATATGTAATACATATTCTTACAATGTGTACACCTTTGCTGTCTTTGATATAAAACTGAAGTAAACTATCAATCTCGTATTATTTTGTTGCCATGACAATGCATGTAAATTTCTGTATGTTTCAATTATTTACTTATGAATGTAATTTAACAAATTATAAAAACAAACCATATGTTTATACTAAAAATAATAATAATTTGTAATATTACTTAATAATACAATATAGTCGGTGGCTGTAATGTTTGTTGCTTGCTTTACATAAAAACATGTCTTCTTATTGTATGTTGTCGTGTCCTGTTTTTCACCTCACCTCGTTTGATAAGCACCAGTGTGCTAGCTAAACTAATGATATAAAAGTATTGTAACCTTTGTGAAAGTGTGTCATTTTCACTTTGTTTTACACTATTGTTGCTTGTTTATAAATTCATTATGAAGAATTACAGGTACCTTCTTTGTAAGTACATATATAATTAATGTTAATTTAGTATTCTACTAGTTGCATGTGGTATAATGAGGATTTATTTTTAATTTTTAATTAAGAATGACACTGTCTGTTAAATGCTCTGTTATTGTATGATTGTACAATGAAAACAACATTTTTCTTTCGATTGCGAAATAACAGTAATGTGATGTGTTATTGTTGTTCTCTTTTAATACCAAATAATTTATTTTATTTAAAAAAACAACAACAAATTGTTTTCACTGAGATTACATCCAACCCACCTGTAATCTAATATGGCATTACCTGTCCATCATATTTGTCTTAAAATAATATATCTACATTATAAAAATTTATCCAAACAATCATGTGAAGGAGCTTGTTCAAATTAATATTTGCATGCTGTATAATTTTTTTTTGTAGAAATTGTTTTTTTTAAGAATTAAGTGCATTAACAAATGTCATAAAATTTTGCTGATTTGTTTCCAATTGTTAAAATTTTGTTGCATGCTTCTACATGAAGATTTTATTAGGATGCACGCTACAAACCAAGGAAAGTAGTACTGCTACATAAAATATTATGTTTTGCTTTAATATGTTGCTAATGAAAATGATTGAAAGAAACGTTTCAAAGTAAGAAATGCAATAAATTTAAATATATTCAATTTTCATTAAAAATATTTTTCCTGAAGCTGTTATTAAAAAAATTGAATTTGAATTTAATATTTATTTCTTCTTTCAAATTAGAAACAATATGGATCTTGATGAATGTTTAATTGTAATAAATAAAAAAAAACACATACAACTCCTACTTAAATATATTAATTTAATACAGTCAAACCTGCCCATGCGGTCACCTCTATTAAACAGTCACCTGTATTTAAAGGGAGAGCCTGGGTGGCTAAATGAGTTAGGTAGTTGGATGACCTAACAACTCGTATAAGTCTATCAAAAATATGGCTTTGTAAATTACAAAAAAGGGTGCACTCGACTAGCAGCCGCAAGTGATAAAGTTTATCAGTTGCTTGTCCATGGTCGATCGTTCTCACCAGGTACTCCAGCTTCTTTCACCGTTCAAACTAGTCTCCAAGATATAGCTGAAATATTGCTGAAAGTGCCGTTAAACACAATAAATCATATCAATCAAATTTATTTATTAAAAGGTCACCCTTTTCTTGTCCCGCAATGGAAAATGTCATATGAATTTAACCTCTTTAAGAGGTTGTAACAAATTATGACATCCTACCTATGATAATATCCGGGGAATAAAATTTATGTACAATTTTTATCCTTCTGGGATAAAATATCCAAGAAATATAATCCATTTTGTAAAAATAATATCCTTTCCATAGGATATTATTTTTTAAAAACTTAGGATAACATTTTTTCTGATATAATATCCCAGATGGATAATAATTGTACACAAATTTTATCCCTTGGATAATATAAATGGTATTAAGTAGAAAGGGAATTTTATTCCAGAATACTTTAATTTATGTAAACAAGGGACATAATACAAATCTAAGAGATCAATATATATTTATAACATTAACATTTTTACAAAAGAAATTCAATTAATTTAATTGAAATGTTCGTATATACTAGACTGGCATGTTTTCTTTTCTGTGCATCTTCGATCATGAATAAGATTTCTTTAATTATCATAAGACATATTGAATAAAACGTTTAAGTAACTTAGAATATGAAGGATATAATATGAATGATATAATGTCCCATAGGATATTCTTTCATTAATTTTGTATCCTAGAATATAATCGTTATTCATTTTATCCCTTTAGGATAATAAATCATTTAAATATTTTATACACAAAGGACAAATTAGCTAAAATATTTATATTTCATTAATTTTATATCCTAGGATATAATCATTGTTATTCATTTTATCCCTTTAGGATAATAAATCATTTAAAGATTTTATCCACAAAGAACAAATTAGCTATAATATTTTATCCATCAGATAGGATAAAATATTGATGACTAGTATGTTTTTTCCTTATTCTTTTTATCCATTTAAAGCCATGAAAATTAAATCCCCTTGGATATTTTATACTAGGGATGATATTTATGATTACAAGGTCACCTGTCCTAAAGGACCGCTGTTTAAGTGTCACAAAGTTGACCTCTTAATACAGGTTTGACTGTATTTAGAAATTTAAGCTTCGATAAGAAGTTATTGAGGGAAAATAGTTTTTTTTGTTAATATTCCATCTTTAATCATTTTCAAATTATAGATTTCACAATCTACTCAATAAGACTCAGTAGGCCAGAGAGAATATCAATGATCTTATTTCTTTTAGCATTATTTTGACATTTTAGCACTCTTATAAATTTCTTTCATGGACAGTTTTTCTCACAGCACTTAACAAAAAATAATGGTTTTAATGTGTACACATTTGTTACTGTTCAAATAAGTAAGTATAAATTATTAATATGTATCCATGTAGTCAAGAGACACATATGTGGTATTTCAATGTCGTAGTTGGTGATTTGTAAACTATTTCACTTCACTTATCTTGGAATCCCTTTTGTAATGTTATGATGATAATAGTAAAATCATATTGCTAGAGCTATGCTTTCTTGAGTTAAAAAACAACTAAATTATAAGAAAATGGAGCTTAATTTTTGCAATTTGTCAGTTTTGGACCGTTTTTTGAAATTTGTTCATTGTATAATAATGAATTTCAAGTTTGAACATCACAGGAGCAAAATATTTATGTGTGTGTGTTTTATAAGACAATGTCACATAGGTGTAAATACCTATTGTTTAATAAAAAATCATGAATAGTTTGATTGCCTTAACATGATTTCTGAATCTAAGTTGTCGTGATTCAAAACCACGATTTTTCATTATCTGTAGCTCACAAATGGCACCCATTTTCTTTCCTTCTTTCTATAAAGCATATTGCTCACTTTAGAAAAAATATACAGTGACAAAGAGCTTCAAAAGTACATACCTTTTATTACTAGATATTAAGCATAAACAAATTATATCATGCTTAATTGATGTAGGTTTGTGTGTTTATTTTATCATGCCCGCTTCCTTCGTCTTTGTCATGGAGAAGAGGCAGATTACATTACCATTGATTTAAAGGCACAAATATGTTCAAATTTGTTTGACAATACAATCGTTTTAAACGCAGCATATGAAATTTAGAGGATGAATAAATAAACGATAGAGAAAACCGAAGGGGTAATCAAGAATGGACAGTCCAGACACATTGGCAACTTTGGGCACAAAAGACACAGGACAAAGGGGGCAGGTGCTCGTGCAATGTAAGCAGTTCCTGTCGAGCATAGGACACCCGCCATGTAACTCAAAATAGTCAAGATGTGTTAGACACCACTATATTGAAGCAAAAACAAATAACATGAATAAAACATGAGCCTTCCTACTTACAACTGGGAGTAAATACGAACATAATCTTTATGCAGACATATCGTAGTGGATATCACAACATCACAACACGGAACTAAGAAAATAAAGACAGATAATAAGACAATATGAACCTCACTACTTAAAACCAGGGTGAACTCAAGAGACACAGACAACATTGGGAACATGACACAGAATCAAGACAAAGCAAAAACACAACACAAAAAACTGAAGCGATGAGCAACATGAACCACACTAAGTTACCGGGGATGAACACAGGCGTGGACGAATGGAAAGCAACATGAACCACACTAAGTTACTGGGGATGAACCCAGGCGTGCACGAATGGAAAGCAGTTCCTGCTTCTTATAAGACACCCACCATGTTACTCATATAGTGAAATCTGGTAAAAAGCTTGTCCGTGACCAAGGAAAGAAAATGAATGTTGTAGAAAATATTGGTTTTCTTTATATTTTAATTATTAATATGTGAATTAAAATTAATTTATTATTATTTACATTATATTTATAAATGCAATGTACACTAACTCGTTCTATTTTGAAACCACTTTTCCAAGAATAAAAAAAACCTAGGTTTTGACTAAATTGCTAAAAATGTAAGGAAAAATGAATGATAAATCTTGCAATTTTGCTTCTCTCTATAGCAATATCATTTTATTTGTTCTTATAATTTTGCTTTAGGAAGATTGACGGATTCGTACAAGTCAATAGCATATTACAGTCAAACCTGGCTTAAAGGGCACCTCTATATAACAAATCACTGTCTATAAAGGGCAGCCTCATTTTCCCCATTAATGAATAGTGCATATAATTTTAACCTGTATATAAAAGGCACTGCTCATAAAGACCACATTTTAAAGTTCCCTTGAGTGGCCTTTATATACATGTAGGACTCTATGGCCAATTTCCAAATAATGTGTCCATTTTCATTTTGATATTTTTAATAACTATTTATGATTTAAAAATATAATAAAATTTTTAAAAGTTCTAAAATGAAGTAGAAAGAGGCAAAATCGCTGTACCGTAACATACAAATTGACAACCGATCACTTTCCTGTCTTTGTACAGGTACTTCAATACAAAGTGGCAGGATGAAACTAGTTCTAAGGTTTCAAGGTTAATTCTAATCTATTAGATTGATGAATTGATATCTTCATAGAAACTGCAACTATGGAAGGCATATATTTGTCAATTTGTATCATAAGGATAATGTTTTATGGTCTCCAATATGCGAATTAATTGCGAAAATTACTTAACACATGTACAAATTTTATTCTTATTTGTCAGGTGTACGTTGTAAATGTCGAATTTGAAAAACTTTAAAAAATGAATCTAGTATACAGACTTAATAGAAGATATGTCTGCTCTATATCTCACTCTTCTTATTTTTATTTTTTCTGTTTTGTTCTTCTTTATTTCTTTCACCTCGTATTTCTTTCTTCAAAAAACCATGAATGACCTTACATTCAATGACATTAAAAACGCTTTTCTTGTTTTTATTTTGGTAGTTGTGACGCTAATCGGTTTCCAAATAGACTAAGTGATTGTAACATTGCTAGCAAATAATGGAATTGGAATAAAACAATGATATAATTATAGCTAAGGCCAAATAAATACTGTTTTTAGCTTTACAATAATGCAAATTGAAAAAAAGACTAAACCATAATCATGTGTGTGTGTGTGTGTTATGCTCTTTCTCCCTTTCAGTTTCTTAAAACATTCGTCTCCCAAAACTTTTAAAATTATTTGGCTTTCCAATCTTTTGACTTTGACCTTACCTGATGAAGGTTATTCCAGAAACACGTACCTGATGAAGGTTATTCCAGTAACGTACCTGATGAAGGTTATTCCAGTAACGTACCTGATGAAGNTTATTTGTCAGGTGTACGTTGTAAATGTCGAATTTGAAAAACTTTAAAAAATGAATCTAGTATACAGACTTAATAGAAGATATGTCTGCTCTATATCTCACTCTTCTTATTTTTATTTTTTCTTTCCTTTCTTATTTTTTCTGTTTTGTTCTTCTTTATTTCTTTCACCTCGTATTTCTTTCTTCAAAAAACCATGAATGACCTTACATTCAATGACATTAAAAACGCTTTTCTTGTTTTTATTTTGGTAGTTGTGACGCTACAGTTTTAAAATCTAATCGGTTTCCAAATAGACTAAGTGATTGTAACATTGCTACCAAATAATGGAATTGGAATAAAACAATGATATACTTATAGTTAAGGCCAAATAAATACTGTTTTTAGCTTTGCAATAATGCAAATTGAAAAAAAGACTAAACCATAATCATGTGTGTGTGTGTGTGTGTGTTATGCTCTTTCTCCCTTTCAGTTTCTTAAAACATTCGTCTCCCAAAACTTGTAAATTATTTGACTTTCCAATCTTTTGACTTTGACCGTCCCTGATGAAGGTTATTCCAGAAACGTGTCATGCTCACTGAATTTAATATCTACGTTTTTATTCAAAAGTTCACTTGATGTAAAACAGAACCGTATTTATTTGGCACTTAAAGTTTTAATCAGTAATTTAGTACATTATCTCAGATCGCATTAGTTTTGTCCCTTTTTTTATAATTGTCACCATCACTTAAAAGATACAATAACCTTTTGCTTATCAAACGTTGTTGTCATATAACAGTTTCATTTATTAATGTCTGATGTCAAATTGATTTTTGTTTTTTTGCTCTGCTTTTGTTTTTGAATAAAAAAACTTACTAAAACCCATTTCTGATTTTATGCTTATGAACATTTAACATATACAATTTAACATTTAGCAAAAATAGATAAGAAATTATCCATTTACCAATAAAAACTACTTCATGTCGTGATGAATCAATAATTTGTTATCATTTATTTCGAAATAATAATAATAATAGGCTTTTTGTTTTCAATTTAATTTTCATTCTTTTGGCAATATGCTCAAGCTTTAGTTATTTATTTAGATTTCATACTATCATAAACTATCAAATGCTAAGCAAAACTATTGCAATGTGTGACAAATTAAATGGGGACCAAAAAATATTCATATTATAATAAATACAAAATACATTTCCTGATTGTCAAAAAGTAAAAAAAAAATACTTAAAAATCTCTACGCAGCAAAGAAGATATTAACTGCATGAAAATTTAGTACTAAAATAAAACCTCCCCAAGCGGTCACCTCCAGTAAGCAGTGACTTGTACTAAAATTTAGTCCTTTTCTTGTACTGTCGTACAAAATTTCATATGAATTGAACCTCCTTTAGGAGGTCACCTGTCTTGTACGGGGCATGTTTTGTTTGTGCCAAAGGTGACCTCTATATATAGGTTTGACTGTATTTGTCAATTTCTTTCAATTCTTTTTATTTTAGAATATTCAAGTATTGTGGTAGCCCCAACTACTGGAAGTGCTGATATTGGAACAAATTCTTATGTAATCACATGTACAGTTACTGCTACACCTGTAGCTACTTCATGGTCGTGGAGAAAAACACCAATTGGTGGTGGTACATCAGTCACAATAAATCAAGGAACGAACACCAACAAGTATGAAGTGGCAAATAATGCTGCAAGTCCATCATTGACTATCAAAAATATTGAATCTAGCGATGAAGCCAATTACGTGTGCACAGCCACAAACACAGCAGGAACACGATCCAGTAGTAATGCACAACTGACTGTCACTGGAGGTTAGTTCATAATGTAAAGCTAAACATAGATTTGTTTTTATACCAAGAAATGTTACAAATCAACTTTAGTGTTCTTTAGATTACACTGAGTAACATTTTATATGTATTTTGGTAGTCATATTTACATGTAATATAAAATAATTTCAAACGTTCGCAAGACTACAAATTAAGAATTTTTTTTATATCCTGGAACAATATTTGTCAGCTGTTTCCAAAATTCCACAAACTTTAAACAGGCCATTCTCGAATCTTTTATGTGTGTTTAAAATTGAACACTTAGACATTTTATGAGGAATGAATGAATTTCGCATGGAGAGACCACCATACATATTATTTTTACTTGTTAATTGATATCCATATAAAAAATTAACAATCTGATATAGTAATTAAAAACTACATTTAATTAACGTCGAGATGATAGTGTCCATATAAAAAATTAACGATCTGACATAGTAATTAAAAACTACATTTAATTAACGTCGAGATGATATTGTGTGCGTGATATTGGGAACCTGCTGGACAAGTTGACGTTTTTTTGTCGTTTTTCTGTCTTTCTTGGATTTACGGCTTCTGACTACCACTTTAGTATCTTCAAACTATTCTTACAATCCAAATTATGTATCACCCAAACAAATTATATAACAGTACAGTCATTATACAGAGAAAACGACATGTTTGAATGTGCTACAATATAAATATTATTTTTTTATATGATTGGTTTACAGGTTTACTGAATGTTGATATTTCCCCTGCAACTGCTAATGTGATCCAGGGAAACAGCCAACAAATTGTATGTACTGTAACGGGTACCCCACCAGCAACTGCAATTACTTGGACAAGATCCAGCAATAATCAGCTGATTACACTTAATATAGCTAACAGTAATGGAAAATATTCAGATGGATCTGTATCACAGCCTTCTCTAACCATAAGCAACTTTCAGTCATCTGATGCAGGAGCTTATGTGTGCAAAGCTACAAATTTAGTTGGAGAAGCATCAAGTCAAAGTTCTGTTCTAACATATATAGGTAGGTATTCAAATGTTTATTTAGTTATCCATTATTTTTTAACCGTAACTTCATGGCGAGGTGTACTCTATACAACATTATGTGATAAGAGTTTGTCAATAACTTGCGGCAAGTCAGTGGTTTTCTCTGGGTACTCTGATTTCCTCCACCAATAAAACTGACCGCCATGATATAACTGAAATATTGTTGAAAGTGGCGTTAAACACCATAATCCCTAACCTTAGACTCGACTGTGGTGTAATGGTGAGCGTGCTCGCCTCATGTACGGTATATCATGGGTTCGAGCACTGGTCAGGTCAAACCAATGACTATGAATGGGGTATGTCTTGCTTCCTTGCTAAGCATGCATCTATAAATAGTAAAGGCAAAGACTGTTTAACTTGTAGTCAGAATAATATGCCCCAGTGGAACGACATGTATACATGCAGACTGTTATTTTAGTGAGCTAGCATTANATATAGCTGAAAAATTAGAGTTTTTACATTATTTCATTTTCTAGATGTATAATTTATAATATATTCCTTTATGATTTATTTTTATGAAACGTTACACTGTTTCAATTAAACTATCATCTATTGAAATATGCTATAAATAGTTATGAATATTTATTAAATACCCAATTCAGAAAGTAATTCAGTATTTTTTAGCTGTTCTTAGTACAGTAAATCACAACTGGTTTTTTTTTGTAAATGTAGTTATTCACATTTAAAAATATGAAATATTTCAATTAGACCAATGTCTGCTATAATGCTTACGTACAATAAGAGCATGTACATTAGTATTAGTATCTTCAAATAACATACACAGTAATCTGTATCAAATATTTAAAAATCATTTCTGAAATCCTCATTGCTTACTATTTTACAGAACCTATCTCAATTACTATCAGCCCACCTTCCGGTACTGCCATTGTTGGAGATGTTTCATATACAATCCAGTGTCAGATATTAGGAATAACTGCTTCGTCATGGTCGTGGACAAAAACACCAATAACGGGTGGCTCAGCACAACCAATTACCCAAGGGAGTAAATATTATATCCAGAATTCACCAACTAATCCAGTTTTAACTATTAACAATATTGTTGAGGCTGATGAGGCTGACTATGCTTGCCAAGCCACAAATATAGCGGGATCTGCTAGTAGTTCAAATTCAAGACTTATTATCAATGGAGGTATGTAAGAATAAATAATTATGGTTTTGATGTAATTTGGCCAGTTTGGGATATTGGGAAATTCAAAGTACAATCAATTATGCAAACATGAAACATAACGGGTTTGCATAAATAAAAAAGAAAATGGCAGTCTCCGAAATTATACTTTCGAACTTAAACTGGCCCGAAAACTTCAAAATTAGAATATTTGTATAAATTATATTGAAAAAATATGGCAAAAGTCACTGGTCCGAATCAATTTTCACTGGCCATGGGCCAGCGGACCACTGCTAAAGTCAATGACTGAAATGGGAATTAAGTGGAGAGGTAACTACAGCCTTTTAATGATCTCATCACATTATCCGGTTTAACCCCTCCACAATTATGTGCCTGTCCCAAGCCATGATCTGGAATTCCCAACGTTATATGTCTTTGTCTTAATTTATGTTTAATGAGTTGGAATGAAAGGCGGGTGTTCGTTGTGTTAATATTGATGGAATTGTTGACCATCACTGTTTAAAGTTTCTTTTTATACCCCACTCGTAGAGAGGGGGCTATATTGCAATCACCTTGTCCGTCCATCCGTTTGTCCGTCCGCTCACACTTTCTTTAAAGATGTCTCAGCTGCTACTGGAAGAAATTATTTAATTTTTGATACATGACTTTGGCATAGTGACTTGTACCGTACCGTGTCTCCCCTTTCCAGGCTTACCGCATATCTACTTCCTGCTGACCGCGCGATTTAGAATTTTTCATGTTTGCCGTAATGAAAACCTTTGTTACAGATATCTCAGCTTCTACTGGAAGAAATGATTTTATATTTGATATGTGGCTTTGGCATGGTGACTTGTATCGTGTCTCCCTTTTCCAGGTTTACTGCACATCTACTTCCTGTTTACCGTGTGACTTAAATTTTTGTCTGGGGGTATTCTTAGCACGACGTAGCGTGCAATATCTTGTTTTTATAGAAGTGGGAATCAGAATTGAAAATGAAAATCAGATTTACCGCTTGGTATTTTTTCAGAGCATACTTTCAAATGCTTATAATGTTGTTTTTGTATTATATCAATCTTGAAACATGTGTTTTAACATTTTTATATGACAGGAAGCTTAGAAACCTTGTATTTTACCATTAAAGTTAATTATCGGCAGTTTAGCATCTCAACAGAAAGTATAATCATATTAAATGGTTGATGTTTAATGCCACCTTCAACGATATTTTAGCTATATTGTGGCGATACAGAAAGTAAAATTAATTTGCAAGACTTTAGAATAAATTTTAAATTGTTCCTCGCTTAAACGTATTATGTACCAGGGTTGTTGAAGGTTAATTTTTTTTCAAACATATTTGCACTATTGTAAATGGACATTACAACAAAAACAATATGTGAGGAGGGACAAGGATACAGTAAAACAGGAAGAGAGGAATATTTTGTTTAATTACCCATGAAATCATAGATGAAATGTTTTATATGCATATATAGGAGCTAAGTAATGATACTTATTTCTTAGAACCCAAAGTGGGTTGATATTAATGTTAGTTAAAGTTTTAATCCAAGACAATATATGTGCATTTTTCCAGGTGCATTATCAGTTTCTGTTACACCAGCTACACACAGTGCTGTAATTGGAGATAACAGTGTTGTGATTCAGTGCACTGTAAGTGGCATACCACAAGCTACATCTTGGTCCTGGACATTTTCACCACTCGGATCTGGTAGTCAAACAACAATAACACAAGGGACCAACAATGGAGACTACACCGTGTCTAATTCTAACACAAACCCACACTTAACCATTAAGACTATTACAGCAGCCGATGCAGGAGATTATATTTGTCGTGCTACCAATGTTGTAGGCACTAGTTCAAGTACACAATCCAGACTTACTGTTACTGGAGGTAAATTGAACATATATTGTTTTTATATTCTATCTTTGGAAATCTGTTCTTGTCATATAAATAGAAATGCGTAGTAAGATGAGATGTGTAGAAGATTTTCAATGAATATGAGAACATAATGTTATTGACAAGAGGAAGTACTGAAGTCAGTGCGATTTATGACCAGTGCATACCTACGAGTGGAAGGAGTAAATACTCACTGTACAGAAACACCTGATTTCACCTCCGGTTTTTTGTGGCATTCGTGTGGTTTTTTAGTTTTCTGTATTTTGTGGACCATTGTTTGTCTTTTAGTTGATCTTCTTTAGGACATTGTAGTACTAGTAATGCCTTCACATTACCTCTTTAGGACATTGTTGTACTAGTTATGCCTTCACATTACCTCTTTAGGACATTGTAGTACTAGTAATGCCTTCACATTACCTCTTTAGGACATTGTTGTACTAGTTATGCCTTCACATTACCTCTTTAGGACATTGTTGTACTAGTTATGCCTTCACATTACCTCTTTAGGACATTGTAGTACTAGTTATGCCTTCACATTACC
>MJUT01023202.1:461520-476303 GCA_002080005.1 Gigantidas platifrons
AGAGGCAAAATCAATACTCCTAACACACATAATATACACAATGTACTTAGAGGCAAAATCAATACTCCTAACACACATAATATACACAATGTACTTAGAGGCAAAATCAATACTCCTAACACACATAATATACACAATGTACTTAGAGGCAAAATCAATACTCCTAACACACATAATATACAAAATGTACTTTACTGTTCACTCTCCTGACTTGACACATGTTCAGACACTTCAATAACAATGGGTGGGGTTAAACTATATCTTCATTTGATCAGTTATCATTTTAATATATAAATATCTAAATGTGATTTCAATAAAAGATTTATAAATTTACCATTTCATTAAATAATTCATTGTGCGACTGATACAATAATATCATTGAATTAAAGAGATGTAAACAATTTGAAACCTGACTAATGGCATGACATCCTTCTTAGTACAGAGGCCCCCTTCATAGTAGTCCCTAACCTGGTGCAAGTCACTGACAAACTTTATCACATATTATTATACCTCATGAATATTAATAAGGATATATCCGCTTTCTATTGGTTACGTTTTTTCATGTGATTTTATTTTATTTTCCACGGTATGACCACTAAATCTTCCAAAAGAAATCATTATTTATCATGTGATCCTACACTGACCTGTGGATAATGACCGATTGAACAAATTAAAATGGCGACCGATTAATCCCGTTTCGATTGAAATATGGAATAGCATACAATTATTGAACTTCATTGAACATTTTCAACAATAATTCTAATAGAATTAAAGTATATCGTTTCCGTGCCTTTTGATTAGAAAAAGACACTGCCTCCTTTTTTTTTTATTCGTTCATAAAACGATGAACTTTTCAATCTGCAAGCCGTAACTACGATGATCCACCATCTTGAAAACGTGAAATTCGACATGTCATATTTACAACAATATACAAAAATAATTAAAATGCCTACCTTGTAAACGTATTTAAGTTAAATCTTATTAACATTGAAGCGTACACGAAGTCAAATGACGCCTGATCTTTACGTTTTAAACTGGAAGTCTTCATATAAAAAGCTCTGTAGAGCTTATGTTATTATGCTATATACATGCCGAATCAAAATAAAGTTTTCTGATCTGATCTGATGACGTCATGTTGTTAATGTTCCAAAGTCGTCAACAACATTTCGCGGAATTTTAATTTGTGCGATTTTTAGACGAGGGATATGTTAGAATAATACATTTGTATCTACAATATTGAATTTAAGAATTATAAGTATTAAACGGTTCTATTTCGGTATAATAAAACAATTGATTACTCCCTAAGAAGTCAATAACAGTATATGAGGACCTCTCGACTTGTCACTCTCGGTGACCTGACCTGACTTCGGCCGTTGGCAGTTTCTAGTAGTGTGTTTTTTATCTCTTTACATGTTACTATTTTTTTGTGTAAGTGATGTAGAATAATGGTACTTATGAAGGTTGAGTCCAACATCGCTTGTATAACAGCTTCACACTGACCGATAGTTGATGGACTTAGGGTTAACATATTTTATTGCTAAATACTTTAACAATTGGATTTGACACAAGTTATATCAACTTGCAAGGGTCCTGTCCACATACTAAATAATAGTAATGATACATATTTCAGCAATAGTAGAATTCAATATGCAACATTATAAATTCTTGTCACATGAAAATTTCACTAATAATTCTACATATGATGTTATCTATTCATTATATTTCAGTAGATATATGCCACTTATGAAAAATGAAAAAAACGAGGTGTACTGGATACAATATTATGTGATAAAGTTTGTCAGCGACTTGTGGCAGGTCGGTGGTTTTTCCGGTTATTTTGGTTTCCTCCTCCGATAAAACTGACCACCACTATATAACTGAAATATTGTTGGAAGTGGCATTAAACATCATAAACCTCCTCCTCCTCTGTACATATGTATATATTCTCATGACTCGTATTTCTATATTTCAGGCATGTTAACTGTAAATGTTCCACAGGATAAATATTATGTTCATCAGGGGGATTCAATTAATATGATCTGTTCATGGAGGGGAGTCCCAAATGCTACATCAGTTTTGTGGAAAAAATATGTCGCAGGAAACCCAACTGACATCATTGTTGCTAACAGCAATGGCAAATATGGTGGAGCAATCATTTCATCACCGTCGCTCATAATAAATAGTGCCCACCAAGATGATGAAGCCACTTACCTCTGTACTGTTATTAATGCTGAAGGAACTTCCAATAGTCAGTCTGTAAAAGTCGAAATAACAGGAGGTACAGTTTTTAATGCAGAAATTGTAGGCTTATTACGCAGGGACGATTGTTTCAGTTATTTAACTGATTTTAGCTATTTTCTTCTGATAAAAATATCCCAAAAGTTTCAAGGCACTGTCAGAGCAGATAAAAAAATGACCTATTGAAAGGGAGTGTAGATGGTTTCAGCTATTTTTCATTGATTTTCAGTTATTTTAATTTCTAAATTTCTAACCAGAATCATCCCTGATTACATTTCTATGTTAAGCAATTTTAGGCTATCCATATTCTGTTTGTCTCAAACCCAATTGAGCCCACATATTCTATCAGGATTACCAAACCTTTTTCTTAGATATTTTTAAGAAATGTGTTTTACCATTAAAGTAAACTTTTTCAGAATATGAAAAAAACTCCCTTTCTACATATTCACTTGAAAATTTATTATGGGTATGCACTTCAAAATTAATTAAGATTACTATAAACAAATGTGTTGATGAGGATAACCATGATGATAATTTTCTATGTTTATTTTATTTCATGATTATTATAAGAAGGTTGGTTGTATGTTGTCACTATTAGCTAAGTTTTTACAAATGTGTTATATTAAGTACTTACAATATATATATGCATATATATATGTATCTTTTCTGCACTCCTCATCTTGCATTATCCCTCCTTGCAAGACAACAGAGACGGGAATCATTTTCCCTAGTATAATATCTGACTGGAACCGGCTGCCACAGCCTATAAGTATGAGTCGCATGGTTGACAAATCCAAGGTAGCTGCCTCCTCTTTCAAATACTAATTTATGAAACCCGTAAATAGTGTTAACATTTTGCAATTGTCATGTGCAACCTATAACATAATCTGTAACTTGTTGAAGGGGGTCAGTATTTAGTAGAAGTAGAACAACCTCTAACATAATCTGTAACTTGTTGAAGACGATCGGTATTTGGCACAAGGGTTAGAAGTAGATAAAATAGATTTGTTTTTAATTTTTTTTTATTAATTTCAACAAGTTCATTAATAATTGCATCAGTATCAAGCGTTTTTATTTAAAAGAGTACAAAGATAATAATTTGTTTTACAGGTGTACCAGTTGTAAAATTAAAACGACCAACTAATATAGTTAAACATGGGAGCTATATAATCCTGGAATGTATCATTGCATCCAATCCTAAACATACTCGTGTGCAATGGTACAAGATAATAAACGGAAACTCTGTCAGCTTAGATCTGACTAACAGTGATAGGTATAGTGGATCATTAATTGACACTCCATCCCTTACAATATTTGGTGCTACGAATCAAGACGAAGGCAATTACGTTTGTTCAGCGACTAATTCAGTAGGAACGACACGGAGCTCTCAGACATTTCCTGATGTACGAGGAGGTATGTTGATGAGGAATGTAACGCTTGTCACTAATGTAATTACAAAAAAACATTGTATTTAAATACAGATTTTATAATCAGCTACTATGAGTTTTTCTTTTTATTTTACTATTAATAACATTTGCCTTGTGAAATATAGGTAGTGGTGTATCTACGTTTTAGCTTTTGTTTCTTTTTGAATTATGCATGTTTTGATACAGTTTACTATAGAAAGTCATACCATCTATATTTTGAATGAAGTTAGTGTGGTTTCATTTTGTGAAAATGTAGTCCACAAATATTTTCAGTAGTTTTCAGAGATTTCTATACAAAAATATGATATGATATGATATAAAACATAGCTTTAGCAAGAAAAGTGTTGCATGTCAACAATCTGTATATCTTATAAAAGTTTACAAATATGCATGTATTTGTTTATGTATGGCTATTTCTTATAATGTAGAATTCTATTCATGATTGATATCGAGCAAAATATTATTGTATTATTTGTTTGTTTGTAATATCTTATGAAAATGACAATTTATGTTATATTATTTCATAGAATTGACGGTACGGTACGTTGTCAGCAAGTCAATATTGAGGTAACATTTTGTATTGAATCTTGTATCACAAAATCACATTTGGAGACGAGTTTTAATCTAAACTAAAGCTATTCTGGTTTAACAAATGCATATGCTGATATATGTTTGTAATATGTTTGGTGGATATGGGTCTATGCATTTTAATAGATATTTTTAGTCTTGTCATTCCATAGGAGTCAATATTACAGTTTGATTAATGTTGTTGCCACACTTGAATATTGAGTGTATGAGTGTCCCAAGGTCACAAATATTTACTGTACAACAAAGTTGGGATAATATGATGAGATATAAGTTAATATGACCATAGTGCAATCTATACTCAATCTTCTGTCAGTAATATTTCAGCAATTTTCAACACAGACAAAGGTGATGAGGATATTGAGTGACAAATGCTGTAAGAACAATACATAGCTGTACAAGTCATTGGAGTCATACGAGTCAGTATTCCCCTCTATCAAGATTACTCAAGGGTTGATCGTAGTAATTATCAAGATTACACTAGGGTGCTAGAAGTAATTATTCCCCTATATCAAGAAGCCACTAGGGTGATAGTATTAAATATTCCCCTCTATCAAGATTACACTACGGATGATAATAATAATTATCCACCTCTATCAAGATTACACTAGGTTGATAGTAGTAACTATTCCCCTCTATCAAGATTACATAAGGTAATAGTAGTAACTATTCCCCTCTATCAAGATTATATTAGGTAATAGTAGTAAATATTCCCCTATATCATGATTACATTAGGTAATAGTAGTAACTATTCCCCTCTATCAAGATTATATTAGGTATTATTATGCTTTCTGTAAATTTCTTCTGTAATATAAGTCCATACGATATTTTGGCATATATCACAAAGAATTATATAGCGTTGATATACTATGCGAAAATAGTATATCTACTATGCCAGTTTCATGCGGGGAAGGTTGGGTTTTCAGCTGTCAAACTATATATAGCTAGTCCATGTGCAAGGGTGCGGATCCAATCTGTCAATCTATCATAGTCGTCTAAACGCTTTTTAATACTTGTCATTGTTTTTAATTGAATTTCAAACTTCAAAAATCTTTATATTTTTAAAGCCTTAAATTAAACAAAGAATATTCTCACACTTTCAAGACTATCTGATCCAATGTATTAGTCATCAATATCAGGACCTCCTTTATTGTAATATTTCTCAATATATTTTATCTACATATAACAGTCAGCATAATAATAATAATAATGTTGTATTAGCAATGGCTATGCCATATAGTAGTCAGGGTTGAAGACATAGAGCACCCCCTTAGGGTCGTGCACTATGTCTTCAACCCTGTCCACTATATGGCATAGACTTTGTTATATAAATAGTAGCAATTATTACCATCTATCAAATTTACTCTAAGGTTATGGTAGTAACAATTCCTCTGTATCAAGATTACAATAGGGTAAAAGTAGTAACTATTTAGTAGTCTATATTTAACAAATAGCTCATGGCACTAAGGGCCATATGGCAGTTTATGGACCGGGATGTCATCCACAAAATATTATACTATTTTGTGGGTGACGGACCGGTCCATAAACTGCCATTTGGCCCGAAGTGCCATGAACTATTTGCTATATTATACTCAATACTTACAAATCTGTCAGATGACATGTTTTTTGTTATATCTAAGACCAAAAAAAGTTCAGACAAAACCCGGAAGAAAACATTATATTGACTGGCTCGCTAACAAAGACAAAGAGGGAAAATATAAACGTAAAGCATACTATTACCACATATCAACGGAATACGAGGGTAATATTACACTGGTATATTGTATGTCCAATAAGGATATTTGAATCTAAGATACTATTTTCATAGATGTGTTGCTTAGAAAGGTGGTGTGCTGCTTAAAAAGGTGTTGTCCAAACCATTACCGCCTGAACTGACATGTGTCCTAATATATATAATTATTTTGCTAAAAATCCTGAATTTTCCTAATTGAACTTAAATATGCTTTTGTATTTTGAAAATATTCGGTAATATAATATAATACAATACAATGCAATACAAGACAAATAGTTTTACTGTAAATCAAAACGCCCTTACGGACAGTAAATTCAACATAAATTTCATACAATAATAAGAATGATTTTAATATGTATTTGGAAATGAATTTACATTTTATGTATTTTATGACAAGAAGATATGAAGCATATTCTAAATATAGGGATAGAAGGAAAATTTGAAGCACATTTGATTCTAGATGTTAATTGTTGGAAACGTGTACTCTATATGGACTTTGATTTCAGCTATCTCCCATCTATTGACGTACGCTGCATTTGCAAGTATTTTGCTAGAAATGGAAACAAAAGTAAAGCATTTTTTTCAGATATTTTTGTTTGTTTGTTTGTTTTTGTTTGTTTGATGATGTTTAGCGCCACTTTCAACAATATTTCAGTTATATCGTGGCGGTCAGTTTTATTGGTGGAGGAAACCGGAGGACCAGGAGAAAACCACAGACCTGTCGCAAGTGACTGACAAGGATTATCATATTTTGTACACCTCACCCTGATCAAGATTCGAAGTCACAACATCAGTGGTGATAGACACTGATTGCATAGACAGTTGTAAATCCAACTACCATATGATCATGGCCACCACAGCCCCTTCAGATATTCATACCAGCCTTCTATAATTATCGTGTATATTAATATTAATTTATTCAAAAATTTTATATTTTACAACCTTTTTTGAGTTGTAAATATTTCATTTCATGCTACAAGTTTATAATGATAAGATGTAATGTGTAAAGCTTCTTGCTAAGTTTTATTGCTTCTGTCAATCCACACCCCTCTCTCCTTTACTTGAGTATTTCAAAGACTGAATGTAACAAAAATTGAATGAATCGAATTTCCATTTCTAACAAAATGACATTAGCTGTCTATTTGAGTATATTTAAGAATAAATAAATGTATCTATTGTTTAAGATACATTGAGGAATCACAATGTGTGTTGTGAAAAACGGGTATCACTACAAAGGGTCACGTGACAAAGATACAGGTCTTATGACAAGCATACAAAATTAAAAATAAACTATTACTAAGACTATGCAATGTAGCACTGAGTGTATTGACTGAGGTTAAGTGTGTTTCTTGGTATTTGTGAATGTAATGCTTGAGGACCTTGTGAGTCTGATCATGTTGGTGTGGCTTTTAAATTTATTAATGATAGAGAATGTCAGCCACTGTTTGAAACATGTCCAAAAAAAATGATAGGGTAATTAAAGTGTTCAATGATATTGTATCTAGAGTGTCAAATGATAGTGAACTAATTTGATAGAATAGTTAATATATTCAATGATTGGGTAAGTAAAATGTTAAATGGTTCACTAATCAAGGTCTTAAATGTTAGGATTTGAATCTAAGAAATCCACTGAAGCTCATGTAACTCAATGGATATGAACAATGGTTTATTGATCTTCCTCATTTACTGGTGTCCTTGTGATGTCATCAATTATCAATAAAACTAGTACCATCTGCCTTAAAAATGGCTTATGGTGTTTAACACCACTTTCAACAATATTTCAGTTATATCGTGATGGTCAGTTTTATTTGTGGAGGAAGCCGGAGTACCTGGTGAAAACCACCGACCGGTCGCTAGTCACTGACAAACTTTATCAGTGATTTGCGACAGGTCGCTGGTTTTCTCCGGGTACTCCTTAAAAATGAGGGACGCCATAATAATTAACGAAACCTTAAAATAATCAGTGAACCTCCTACCTCCTAGCTTATTGATGAGGAGGTACCTAATGATTATTACTGTTAAATGCTATAGCTGTGATAATGTTACTGAAAGTAGTACTATCTAAATAAATACAGGTGTATATTAATGTACATTATGTTCAATAGCATATACAATGTACAATCTATTTTTTTTTCTCTGCATGTTACTGACATCAAAACATTCTCTACCCCTTGTATCATCAATATTTTCTAGTCTACCTAAATTTTACTGATTACAGATTTGTATATCTTGCTTAAGATTAAAGAAACTGATTAAGTATGGGTTGGCATACTCTAACAAATTGTTGAATTTCACAGTTTTTCCATGGTTACCTACCAGCTTGCACACTATTTAATAACTAAGATACAAAATGGGTGTTTTCAAACATTTACCTTTTTCATTTCTTCTAACAATTGTATATATATTCATTAATTTCAGTATAATTATAGTTGAAGTTTAACCTTAAAATAAAAGATAAATAGAAACAGATTAATGAGATAAACTTTTATTTTTTTTTATTTTTATCTATTTTCAAGCATACTATTGCAGTAAAGAGTGATTTAAAAATATACATGTATATATTTTCAGATGTTGAATATTAAACAAATATAATAACTTTAGAAATATAATGTTTATGAATGTACTCTTTATTCTTAGATGATCCGACTGTTCTGATTTCGTCAACAATTTTCCCTGTATTGATTGGAAACCAGATTATTCTTGGATGTAATGTAGTTGCTAATCCAGCTGCTACTGACGTCTACTGGATATTCACTGACTTAAGCAACCAAGAAACTACCATCAGACAAAATACAAATGTTGCTAAATATGGAGGAGTTACTCTGCAGTCACCTTCGCTGGTTTTAAAGAGTGCAGAATTCAGTGATGAAGGAAAATACACATGCTTTGCCTCTAATAGTATTGGTACTGGTAACAGTTTAACTGCAGATTTAGATGTAACTGGAAGTAAGTTATGGTCAACCTATTGAATTATTACATCATTTTCACATTTCTGACTTTGATTCTAAAATTATGTGTTTTGCAAGAGTTATTTCCGTTTAAATCGGGTAAAAGGCTCATTTTTTGTGTAAATATCAATGAACATAGTATATTCTTATTCCCTATTATCAATTCAAAGTTGTGAGTTTGAACCCCGTTCATGGTGAGGTGTACTCGATACAACATTATGTAATAAAGTTTGTCAGTGACTTGCGACAGGTCAGTTGTTTTCTCCAGGTACTCCGATTTCCTCCACCAATAAAACTGACAGCCATGATATAGCTGAAATTTTGTTGAAAGTGGTGCTAAGCACTAACTTTTAGTAAGCATGAATACAAACTGCTTTTCGTCTGCCACAGACATCATTATGAATATTATTAATTGTTTTGTTGTATATCAATAGAATATTGGAAAATTAATCAAAACAATTACATTTGTAGAGATACCTACTGTTACAATTCCTTTAACAACTTATAGCGTGGATTTTGGAAACCAGATAAACATTGGATGTTCAGTAACATCAAATCCACCACACTTTAGAGTTTTCTGGAGAAAGAAAAGAAATGGTATCACAACTGATCTCAATGTAGCCAATAGCAATGACAAATATTCAGGATCCACCATCAATACTCCATCCCTCGTTATTAACAATGCCTCTCTGGGCGATCAAGCCAGCTATGTTTGTTTTGCTGAAAACAGGGTTGGTACAGGATCTAGTACAACAACAACATTGTTTGTGACAGGAAGTATGTAAAATACACATTGCAATAATGTTATTGTTTAAAATTGAAATACAAAGCATTTAGATATACTGTAGGTCAACATGAATGAAAAGCCGTCTAAATTAACCTGAAATGTTAAGGCATGGCATTTTTATTGTTGGTCTTCATTTCATAGTCATTATGAGCATTACTAAATATAAAAATAACATGAAGATACCATAGTGATATAAACAATTACATCTCACATTACATATGGAGGGATCGTCATGGTTGTGATTGTATGGTAGTTGGATCTGCAACTACCTGTGCAATCTGTGCCCATCACCACTCAAATTGTGAGTTCGAACCCCATTCATGGTAAGGTGTAGTCGATACCACATTATGTGATAAAGTTTAACAGTGGCTTGCGACAGGTCAGTGATTTTCTCCGGGCACTAAGGTTGCCTCCATTAATAACACTGACAGCTACGATATAACTGAAATATTGTTGAAAGTGGCATTTAACACCAGGTATAAACCAAATCATTACATATGCCTATGAAAATCCATGTTCTGGTTTGGGACAGGCACAAAGCTTATCAAGGGAAACTTGTTAGTGACAATTAAGATATTTATAAACAAAGAATTAAAACCTGCACACATTCCTTCCACTCAAAAACACCATTTACCATCGCAGAATAAACTACAATACAGATGTGAACAGTAGTATTGCCGTGATCAGTGATTACTTATAGTTAAATGAGTACTAGATAAAAAAGTAGAATTTGCTGGCTAAAGACCATTATTGCTCTTATTATATTTAGATTTATATTACGATTCGTGTGTAAAGTACCTTCTTAGAGGGGCCACTGTGGTCGTGAGTGTATGGTAGTTGGATTTATTACTACCTATGCAATCAGTGCCTATCACCACTGATGTTGTGAGTTTGAATCTCGATCAGGGCGAGGTGTACAACATTATGTGATAAAGTTTTTCAGTGACTTGGGATAGCTCTGTGGTTTTCTCATGGTACTCTGGTTTCCTCCACCAATAAAACTGACCGCCAAGATATAACTGAAATATTGTTGAAAGTGGCGTTAAACACCATCAAGCAAACAAGCGAATACATTCTCAGATTTGTTCAAAAATATGAAATATACAGAAGATTTTCTTTAAACGGTTGATTTTAAATGTAATTGTGTTAAATGTATTGTTTTTGTAGATATTCCAAATGTTAATATCTTGAACACACAATATAATGTTGACTATGGCAACACTGTCACACTGGAATGCACAGTTACTGCCAATCCGGGTCATACTTCTGTTTATTGGCTAAAGATAAAAAATGGAGTAACATCTACAATAGATGCCTCAACTGTGGCAAACGATGCCAGATTAAGTGGTTCAGCAGTTAACACACCAAGCCTTACCATAACAAATGTGAACCTTAATGATATTGCGTCATACATCTGCTTTGCTCAAAACAGTGTTGGTGTTGGTCAGAGTGCTCAAACTAGCCTTGGAGTATCTGGTGGTAAGTATCAGCCGTAAATGTCTAATATACTCACAGTCAGAAATAAAGCCCCACAGCGTCATTGTCTTTATATACTCTCAGTCATAAACAAAGCCACACGTTGTAATTATCTTTATATACTCTCATTCAGAAATAAAGCCCAATGTCGTAATTATCTTTGCATTCTTTCAGTCAGAAATGAAGCCCCACGTCCTAATTGTCTCTATATACTATCAGTCAGAAATAAAGCCCCACATCGTATTTATCTTTGCATACTCTCAGTCAGAAATAAAGCATCATGTCGTAATTATCTATATTCTCTCAGTCAGAAATAAGTAAAACTTTGTAATTGTTTAATATATTCTATGTCAGAAATTAAGTGTCATCTTTAATTTCATTTTGAAAATAAATATGTTAATAGATGGTTTAAACTACTCAATTAGAAAGTAAATTCCAATCGGTAATTAGGATTGAAATTTCACTTCTTTAATGTAAATGAAAATCTGAACGTTTGATTTGCATACACATAAATATAATTTAATACTGGTTATCTACCTGTGTTCATATAATCTCTAATATATAAATGTTATCAAAATTCATCATGTTTGTGTTGTGCTCCTAATGTTTTACATGCAAATTAAAAGGAAATAATCGTCTACCTGTATTACATTATGTATTTTATATTGAAACTGCAATTTGTACTAGTGTAGTTATTGGGTTTAATATAACCATCAGGATGATCAGCACTTCTTTTCTTATAGGAATTCCAAATGTGGTCATATTAAGGAATAGTTACGGTGTTCAAGTTGGGAGTGTTGTAACTCTACAATGTGTATTGGCAGCTGATCCAGTCCATACCGTGGTCAAATGGGAGCGATTCGTCAATGGCCAACTACAAGATGTAACAAATGTTGGGGCAGTGGGTAGTGGGAGCAGGTTAACAGGATCACAAGTGGATACACCATCTCTTACAATAAACCAGGTTACATTTCAAGATGAAGGCAATTACATATGTACTGCTACTAATGCAATTGGAACAGGAAAGAGTTCACAGACATTTTTGGGTGTATCAGGAAGTAAGTTTAGCCTTATACTGGGATTGAGATCTTATGAAAATCGTGATTTTAATTTTTAATTTTTTTTATTATTAACGACATGTCAAGTAAGTTATGTGCAAATAGATGGTAAAACGTCATTGTTGTTGTCGAACAGTTTTTAACACCTGATACAGTGAACCCTGAATAAAACGAAATCCTGCATAAACCAAACTACTTTAAATGAAGTCTCAATGCAGAAAATCTTTGTTAATTTAACTTGTGCAAGCCGAACTAAAAACTTGATCCCAAAAAGGTTTAGATATTTTTTACGATAATATATACATAAAGAATAAAAGCAATGCATGGATATCAGATTTAATGAAGATAATCACGATTATTTCAAAATTTATAATTATATCTAATTGAACTTGTTCTTATTAATTTTATCCTTATAAAGTGATTCTTGTCTAAGCCGAAACTCAAAGGGACCAACTTTTGCATTCGGGATAGACATTTGTTTGATTTATGCATATTATTTTAACAAATATTTCCTATATTAGGACCTTCTTTAAAGTTTGGTTTATACGACATTATTGGTTTTAGACAGATTCACTGTAATTTCCATCATACAGATTTTGAACTAAAAGTCACAGTATTTTATTTATATCTAAAAGAGAACCGTAGTGGTAGTGATCATATTGTAGTTGGATTTATGACTACCTATGCAATCAGTGGCTATCACCACTAACGTAGTGAGTTTGAATCCCACTCAGGCGAGATATACTCGATAAAACATTATACGATAAAGTTTGTCAGTAACTTCCTGCCTGTCATTGTTTGTCTCCAGGTACTCCAGTTTCCTCTACCAATACAACTTACCACCACGATATAACTGAAATATTGTTGAAAGTGGCGTTAAACACCATAACCCTAACCCTATATCTAAAAGTAAAAAGGGAGATAAATAATTACTTTGTATATATTAAATTTACCACCACTATATAACTGAAGTATTGTTGAAAGTGGCATTAAACACCATAAAACCAACCAACCAACCAAATACATTTGATTGTATTTACTAGCTGCACCTGTAGTTACTGTTCCCAATAGTGAGTATCAAGGGAATTTTGGACAAGCAACCACAATGGTTTGTATTGTAACAGCAAATCCGACATACACCAGAGTTTACTGGAAAAAATTGGAAAATGGAGTTCTTAGTGATGTTGATATGACGTCATCTAAATTTAGTGGATCTTCTGTTGGTCAACCATCCCTCACCGTTTCTAATCTCAACAAGAATGATGAGGCATTTTATCAGTGTTATGCAGAGAACAGTGTAGGAACTGGGAAAAGTCAACACACATTCCTTAGAGTTATTGGAGGTATGTTTATTTGATTAATCTCTATATACAGTCAAACCTGCTTTAGTGACCGCCTCTATTAAGCAATAAATTGTATTATGTGACCTTATACAATTATTGACTTTTATTGAGGTCTACTCATGACAATACGGACCTGATCAATGATTGATCGACCGTGGCCAACGGCCGATCTTAATCAATCATTGACCAGGTCATGAGTAGACTGAAATTAAAAGTCAATAACTGCTTTATTAAATGATAAGGAATTTTTCAAACTTAATAATTGTTTTATCATTTTTCAATATTATTATTTAAATATTAAAATTTTGAAATTTTATGAAAATTTTATCATTTAGAAATTTATGTGACCATATATCACTGCTCCTTTGGAAGGTCACATAAGGCAGGTTTGACTGTATATATTTTGTCATGCCAGATTATTGTGTTGTGAATAAGTCATGTGTTGACTAATTTATAAAAATGTAAATATCAAATTTAGTGTAATATTGTAATCCTAAATCCTTTCCAAGTGGTCTAATCCTGCTGTGAGCTAATGCTCTAGATATTAAAGATGATCCCACAATCCAAATAACATTGCTTTGACCTGGAATTGAATATACTGTATCATATTTGGACTAAATTGTCCATTCTGATATATCGCATGAACGAGTTTGATGACCAACGACCCATACATTTTATATTTTCATCAGATGTTCCTGCAATTGCAGCTGACATAGCTGCTCGTATTCTGAAGGAATGTGTATTATAATCTAGGAGATTTAAACCTAAGAATAATAATGCCTTCTTTAAAACCGTTAAAAAATGAAAACGTGTAAGTGTTTTCTGATTCAAATGACAAAACAAATGACCTTCAATGTTCGGTCTTAAGCTTAACTACTGTTTTAACTGTTTAACTGGGCAAATGCTTTTACGTATATTTTCCTGTAAAATTAGTATCACCGAATTGCCCAACTGATCTGTTTTTGAAGACTCAATTTTCAAACAAACATTATAATTTTTTAGGAAGGAAATATCCGAAATCTTTATAACATGATTATCAGAGACTGAACTTGTAAAAGCTACTTCCCCTATTCTCAAAAATCCAAAAAATGCCAAATAAAAGGCCTTAAATAGTTGTGTTTCAAACCGCGAAGTACAGACGGCAGGTAACACTTAAACCAATTGTTTT
>MJUT01023202.1:485402-500027 GCA_002080005.1 Gigantidas platifrons
TGTGTCCTATGGACCAATATTCTTTCATTTTTTTTTATCATACAGTTGAACTATGAATATAATATCTATGTCTGAGAATATATTCTACCATTGAATTGGCCCTAATACAAAGAGAAGAACAATACAAGAACGGAAATAAAAGAAGAAAAGCTTAGACTTCATTAACCCTCCCAAAAAAAATCTGGTTTTTAATACCAATATCCATTTCACTGAAATAAAGGAAATTATTTTGCCCTTATTTTTATCAAAATAAGAAGCTTAATTAATTTCAAGATCAATTAAAAATATATCTTATTTTACCACTTGGAACTCAATGCAAGAGTAATTATTGAAAAAAAAACGATTATAAACATATATATTTGGGTTTTTTTTCTAGGTATACCACAAGTCACAATTCCAGAGCAGTCGTACAATTCTAATATTGGAAGTTCTGTTACGTTAGTGTGTACAGTAGTAGCTAACCCTACACACAACAGCGTTTACTGGCGAAGAATTGAAACAAACGGTCAAGTCACTGACATTGCCATCAATAATTCTAAATACCAAGGTGCCACAGTAGCAAATCCATCACTGACTATCACCAACGTTCAGCTTGCAGACCGACTAAACTACATTTGTTTTGCAACTAATTACGTGGGTACAGGTCAAAGTAGTCAGACTTACCTCAACGTAATTGGAAGTAAGTTTATCAAGTTATACATTGATTTAATATGAATAATGAAAATTCATTGGAAAAGGGGGAGGGTATGGTGTTTAGCGACACTTTCAACAATATTTCAGTTATATCATGGCAGTCAGTTTTATTTGCGGAGAAAACCACCAATCTGTCGCAAGTCACTGACAAACTTTATCACTTAAAGTACACCTCGCCATGAACGGGGTTCGAACTCACAACTTTAGTGGTGATAGGCACTGAGTGCACAGGTAGTTGTAAATCCATGACTATGACAGGCCCTTAAACAGACTTGTTTTTAGACTATGTTTCAATGTAATAAAAACGTAATAAATAATTTAGTACAGATGACACATTTCTGGAATAACATTCATCATGTACTCTCAAAGCAAAAAATAGCAAATACGAAGATTATTTACCTATGACTCTTTAATTCTAAAAAGGGATATTGTTTAACCAGGTGTTATTTTTATATTTACATGTAAATAATCGATGCACATATGTCACCCAAAAAATAATTTCGCTACACAAATAACTGAAGTAAATAATGCATTAACAATAATTAGCATAAACCACAACACACTGCATTAATTAAAACCAACTGCACTAATTGCACAATTTTCCTCCTTCTCCCTATGGGGAATTTAACATGAGGATTTTGGGCTATATGGGGGTCATGTACTACTAATTTGCTAATCTTTAGTAATAAGAAAAACTATATTTCCATTTGAGTAGTGTTAAAACACAGTGAAGTATAAGATCAAAACATTATACAAAACCAAAGAATAAGAACTAGTATTCATTTTGTTTATATAAATATCCTCATTAGAGTTCCATTCCTATTTCCCCTTTTATGATTTTTTAATTTTCAGATCCACCTGTACCGACCATTGGAGCAACCGTATATAGTGTCCCATTTGGTGGATCTGTTGCAATGGGTTGTACCATAAGTTCCAATCCAGCACATTCAGTTGTTTTCTGGAAAAGAATTCAAAATGGAGTCGAGACATTAATTGATGCAAGCTACATCGCCAATAATCAAAATAAATATGGAGGAGGTTCATTGGGTACTCCATCACTGACGGTCAAATCAGCAGATAGAAATGCTGACCAGGCCTTCTATGAGTGCTCTGCTACCAACGCCATTGGAACAGGGACAAGTTCACGGACATTCTTAACAGTTACAGGAGGTAATTATTATTGCATGGAATGACTCAGCAATTAACAATCTCTCTGTCTAACTAGCAAGTACGTATACAAATTTCAAGATTGATGTCAATGATAACTAAGTTCTAGTGCATGTAAATTTCCAAACTGCATATCTGCATTTTATACTGTTTAAGCATGATAGAGTGGGCATGTTTAATTGAAAAAAGTTCTAATAGATACCATTTACTGATTACATGTGATGGAGTATGCAAAGTTCTAATATATACCATTTACTGATTACATGTGATAGAGTATGAAAAGTTCTAATAGATACCATTTACTGATTGCATGTGATAGAGTACGAAAAGTTCTAATAGATACCATTTACTGATTACATGTGATAGAGTATGAAAAGTTCTAATAGATACCATTTACTGATTACATGTGATAGAGTATGAAAAGTTCTAATAGATACCATTTACTGATTACATGTGATAGAGTATGAACAGGTCTAATAGATACCATTTACTGATTACATGTGATAGAGTATGACAAGTTCTAATAGATACCATTTACTGATTACATGTGATAGAGTATGAAAAGGTGGTGTTGGACACCACTATGTAAACAAACTCAAATAGCATAGATAAGACATGAGCCCTCCTACAAACAACTGGAGGTAAAGACGACTTGATCATTGTTTTTATGCGGAAATCGTAGAGGACATCACAGCACGTAAATGCACATATTACTTTGCACTAACCATTTGTTTTAAATGTGTTAGTGCTAAGGAATACTGTTATGTTATGGAACTAATTGGATTGAATGATATTATTTGAATATGGATGTGGATATATTTTGAATTTTTTTCAAACATCCGACTTTCATTTCACAGCAAAGCTAATCACATGCGCAGGAAAAGGATAAAATTATAAATATAGTTTGGCAAGAACAACAAGAAATTAGTAGAAAAAAGACAAACAAGTTAGTATTTTAGACTGATTCATGTGTTGAAAACATAAGTAAAGGAAGTTTCCTTTTCCAGAGGGAAACAATAATTCAATGGTAATAAGGGAGAAAACACTGCCAAATATTTGAATAATTTGGTTGTTGAAATATTAGATACTGTATGTTTTATATCAATTATATATGTTTTTATGATTTTTGTTTTCTTTTTCAGATATTCCTAATGTAAATATACCAGAAAACTATTATGCTGTTGAAATCAGCAACAATGTAGTTATACCATGTAATATTAACTCAAATCCAGCTCATTTTTCTGTCACATGGCAGAGACGAGATAAAAATGGTACTATTAGTAATCTGGATGTAAGCGACCAAACTCAGTACAATAATGGTAATATTGGAACACCGGCCCTTAACATACTGAATGCTCAGAATGCTGATGAGGGTTATTACATCTGTACAGCAGCTAATGCTGTAGGAACAGGATCGAGCTCTTTAACCTATATTGACGTCACAGGAAGTAAGTATGATATTAATTTTCTGTATATTGTTTTATTGAATGATTTGTTGAATGATTGATTGGTGTTTAATGCCAACTTTATCAGTATTTCAGCCATTCTGTGGCGTTTTTTGATTTGTCAGCAAGTGTTTGTTGTTTAAAGCCTTATGATCCATTTATCAGCAATATCATGGCGAGAACAAGTTACACTACGATGTAAAGAAGATGATTAATGTCTTCTTTGTACTAGACCAACAAGCTTATGGAAACAACAGTCCATGGGTAGACATGTCGCTCCACTCAGACACATTATCCTGATTCCAAGCCAACCAGTCTTTATTCTTACTCCTTAATGCTTTGTGCTTAGTGGAGAAGAAACGAATGCCAATTTGTTAGTCTCAAACCCACGATCCACGGCATCCGAGGCATGCACACTAACCATTACACCACAAATACTGTTTTGGTTATCAATTATCTGTTATATTCTTTTAAATGATATGTGATCATTAAGTCACTAATTAGGATTCAGAGAATGATAAAAACATATTAACATATTGATTTCTAACATGACGTTATATTGGCAGTATTTGTTACAAATCTTCGATAGCGATCAGTTTTATTGGATGATGGAACCTCAACAACAAAAATAGCCTACGTTTTATATATCAATGATGAACTTTACAACATGTATAAGGTTTTTTTTCAACCATGCATCGTGTTTGAACGGTAGAACTATTGGGGCTATAGATACTAGTAATGGTATTTAATGCCACTTCCAACAATATTTCAATAATATCATGAGATAGTGTGATGAAATATTTGTTCCGGCATAATATTTATTCCAAGGAAATTTTATTATCTAATAATTTTCCCATATGGAATCAATTTCATGTAATATTTTTTTCCATCTGTATAATAAAATTACCATTACAACGGAAAAAATATTCCGTAAAATAGATTCCATACGGAAAAATTAATACATAATAAAATTTCCTTGGAATAAATTTATAGCGGAAGAAATATTTCATTAATGACAAAAATATTCTTGCAAAAGTATTTGAAAATTCAATACCATACGATCACATCCTTTTTCTTACATGAACAAGAATAGGAATGGTAGTTACCTCCACATAACAATAGGAATGGTAGTTACCTCCACATAACAATAGGAATGGTAGTTACCTCCACATAACAATAGGAATGGTAGTTACCTCCACATAACAATAGGAATGGTAGTTACCTCCACATAACAATAGGAATGGTAGTTACTTCCACATAACAATAGGAATGGTAGTTACCTCCACATAACAATAAGAATGATAGTTACCCCCACATAATAATAGGAATGGTAGTTACCTCCACATAACAATAGGAATGGTAGTTACCTCCGCATAACAATAGGAATGGTAATTACCTCCACATAACAATATGAATGGTAGTTACTTCCACATAACAAAATGAATGGTAGTTACCTCCACATAACAATTGGAATGGTAGTTACCACCACATAACAATAGGAATGGTAGTTACTCCACATAACAATATGAATGGTAGTTACCTCCACATAACAATATGAATGGTAGTTACCTCCACATAACAATAGGAATGGTAGTTACCACCACATAACAATAGGAATGGTAGTTACTCCACATAACAATAGGAATGGTAGTTACCTCCACATAACAATATGAATGGTAGTTACTCCACATAACAATAGGAATGGTAGTTACCTCCACATAACAATATGAATGGTAGTTACTCCACATAACAATAGGAATGGTAGTTACCTCCACATAACAATAGGACTGGTAGTTACCTCCACATAACAATAGGAATGGTAGTTACTCCACATAACAATAGGAATGGTAGTTACCTCCACATAACAATTCATTAAAAAAAAGAAAAACGTTGATATAAAATTTAGTATGCACAATGTATTTCTTGAATAATCTTCTTCAGGTACACTCAAAATTCAAGGATTAGAAAGTCAAATAATTTAAAATATTGTTTCAGGTAATAAGGACTAGATCTAATAATTGAAATATTGTTTCAGGTATCTTACAAGTCAATGTTCCTCAAACATCCTACAATGCTAACTATGGTCAGACAATCCAACTCGTTTGTTCCGTCACTGGAACGCCAGCTGCTAATTATGTGTATTGGATAAAGATTAGAAATGGAGTTTCTACAACGATTAGACAATCTACCATGGATACCAATAAATACAGTGGCGTTTCATTAGGCAACCCATCATTGACCATAATCAATGCTAATGAAGCTGACAGTGCAGTGTATAAATGTTATGGTACAAATATTGTTGGTACAGCTGAAAGTCAAAAGACACAATTAATTGTCATTGGAAGTAAGTACTGTGTGTGTCAAGTGTTAAACACTGGTGTGAAATAAAAGGGATACATTTAACTCGTATCAAATCACATGGATAAATTCAACTGGTATCAAATCATATTGATAATTTTGTTTTGTGTTAAGTCATATATATACTGAAGGGAAAAAGAAACGCACGGTCAACATTTTAGATGATTTAATATTATTTATTCGAATGTTTTCTTCAATATTAATATATAAGGATAAAAACACAAATTTAATCAACAAGTTTTTAAAATTTCATTAGATTTTGATCAATAATTCATGAGTAATTGAAACTAATTTAACAGTACCCCCCAATATGTTAAAGTGAAATCGATTAACTTGTCAATATCTCGTATGCCCCCCTCGCGCATCTGTTACAGCCCTGATTCTCCTGTGCATGGAGTTCATCAGAGCATTTATCCTTCTCATGGGGATATTATCCCACTCTTCCAACAAGGCAGCCCTTAATTGGATGAGAGTAGCAGGGGCATTCCGACGTCCCCTTACTCTCCTGTCCAGTTCGTCCCACATATGTTCCATTGGGGACACATCTGGACTGTACGGAGGTCAATCGAGTGAGATAATGTTATGATTGGCGAGAAAATCTTGACAAACTCTGACTACATGGGGGCCGGGCGTTGTCCTGCTGGAAAATTAGGTGATGCTGTCGCACAAATGGAACTGCAACCTGCCGGAGGATTTCATCCCTATATCTTACGCCTGTTAAATTACCGGCTATCACAATCAACGGCGACTTTAACCCATGACCCCAGACCCACCCCCAAACCTATCCCTCTCAAGAACGCAAGCGTCTGCGTAGCGTTCCCCACGACGTCGACCGTCCAGACGATCAATAGTGAACCGTGACTCATCTGTGAAAAAGACCCGTCTCCATTGCCTCATTGGACATTGTCTGGGACCATGTGCCGCCAACCAAGCCATAGGACGCGTGCGACGAGCACGAGTGAGAGGAAAACTAATGTAAGGTCGACGAGCTCGCAGACCAAACTCGCGCTATTGGTTTCTCACAGTTTTTGGGTGAATGTGGCGATTATGATTGCCTACCGTAGTTAAAGCAGTTTCAGTGGCAGTAACGTGGCGATTATGCAGGTGGGAAAGACGAATAGCTCTGTCTTGACGTTACGCGTGGACGTCTCCAGTATCTCTCAGACGACAGACACGATGCTCTATGATGGAAACATTCACACCAAATTGCAAAGCAACTTTTTGTTGCCTTTGACCTTGCATTAGCAATGCATTAGCCTGACCTCTCTGAACTTCTGTCAGCCCTGGCATGATTACACGAGATTCAAATTAACTTTAAATAGTGGAAAGCGATGTGTATACCTCAAGAGTATAAAGTGGTATGACACGATGTGTTGACGAATTTATTATCATTATTCTGCACGTGTTATTTGCTTTTTATCACTTTCTCTATGTCACATGATACCTTTCACGGTTGAGTAACTTTAGACACCGATTTTAGTGCACACTGACCAAGCCACTCGTCTGCCCAGTTTTCATAATTTTACGCCACACAGATAAAAAATAGGAGCATATTATGTTACCCTGCGTTTCCTTTTCCCTTCAGTATATATTGACAAATTTAATTGGTGTCAAATCATATTCCCATATTTAATTGTTGTCAAATCAAATTGACAAATTTAATAGTGTCAGATCAGATTGACAAATTTAATCGTGTCAAATTCTAATGCTAAATACTATAAACAAATTATGTGGTGTCAAATTCTATGAACAACATTACTAGGTGTCAAATTCTATAATTTGACACCAATTAAATTTGTCTGTGGTTTGTCACCAGTTATATATGTCTAAAAATTACTGGTGACAAACCAGACAAATTTATTTGGTGTCAAATCATACTGACAAATTTAATTGGTGTCAAATCACACAGGCAAATTTAATTTGTCAAATCAAAACATCTTTAGTGGTGTTAAATACTAAAAGCAATAACATATGCTAATTCAATTTTCGTGATATGAAAAAAAGATTTAATTTTGTACAAATTAAGATCACAGAGTTTATTTATCCGAAGTTCTCCTAGGAGCCATTGTAGTCGGGTTGTATGGTAGTTGGATTTACAACTACATATGCAATCAGTGCCTATCACCACTAAAGTTGTGAGTTTGAAACCCGTTTATGACGAGGTGTACTCGATACAACATTATGTGATAACGTTTGTCAGTGACTTGCGGCAGGTCGGATGATTTCTCCGGGTACTCCGCTTTCCTCCACCAATAATACTGACCACCATGATATAACTGAAATATTGTTGAAAGTGGTGTTAAACACCATAGACCAGACCAAACCGGAGTTCTTTTGGCTCAAACTAATACATATGTAGATTTTTTATACTTTAATAATCAGAAATTTACTTTTGATGAATATTTCACGTTGTAATTTGATTTTCTATTTCATTTTAGGTAAACCTACTGTTAATGGTGGTCTAGATGTAATTTGATTTTTCTATTTTATTTTAGGTAAACCTACCGTCAATGTTGGTCCAGATAAATCTGTCAACTTAGGGAATTCTGTCACTCTACAATGTGTTGTCATTGCTACACCCTCGACTACTTCCGTGCAATGGAACAAAATTACCAATGGTGTGTCAAACAGAATAGATGTGGCCGCCAATCCTACGAAGTATGCTGGAGCTAGTACCAATACACCATCTTTAACTATTTATATTGCTGCCAACAGTGATCAGAGTTCTTACACATGTCAGGCTACGAATGCTGCTGGTACAACTGTTAGTTCACAGACCTTTTTAACAGTTGTAGGAAGTAAGTACATTTATTACACAGTTTCTTATTTCAGATTATTATTATTATTATATGGGGGACGTTGTGGTTCTGATTGTATGGTAGTTGGATTTCTAACTACCTGTACAATCAGTGTCTATCACCACCATCGTTGTGATTTCAAAGCCCAACCAGATGAGGTGTACTTGACTCATGGTTTTCTCTGGTTACTTCGGTTTTCTTCACCAATAAAACTGACCCTGCGATATACCTGTTATAAATGAACGGGGTCAAAAATGTTTAGGTATGGACTTAACTATATTATAAGTACTATAAGGGATCACTCATTGTCAACTAAAGAGCTGATATGATATTCTATTATTAAGGGGGCAATAATGGTGTGGTAAAGGGTTGCTATGAGTTGTTATTCTTAAAAGAGGCCGATAATGTTCAGATAAAGGTCTGATACTCACTGTTATTATTAATATGTGTTAATTATTTTCAATTAAAAGAAATTTTAATGATTTTTCATGTCACAGAAAGAATGCTCTGATTTCTATTTCGCATGAAAATAAACTTCTGGCCCGGAAAAACATATTGCTGGACAAGGGTTAAATGGTTGTTCCCTTACAATGTAATGTCAGTAGAAATCGGGAGCTTATGTGATGCAATAAAGAGTGTGGTTGTTTGTCAGAGACATAGATGAAATGTATCTGTTTTTCTCCCATTATTACGTCGTTTTAACCCTGCTGAACTAGAGGTGGAAAAATCTGTAATCCTCTAGAGGATTCAAATGTCTCGTGCCTTTCCCCGCATTAATTTCAAACGCATTAATTTCAAATTTTGAAATAAAGTTCGTGTTAAATAATGGGGGAAACAAATTCTCCTTCAGTTGCCCATGTGGGTTAACTTATTATATTTCTCCACTCTCGAGAGTTAAATTTAAAATTTTAACCACTCGCCTGACGGTTTGTGGTTAAAATTTTGAATTTAACTCTCTTGAGTGGAGAAATATCATAACCCACGGACAACTGAAGGAGAATCTATATGTCTTGTATAGTTGATGCTATATTTAATATGTTGTTGACTTGAACACTGAACACTGGGGATCTTTAAAATAATTCTGTAACAACAGGTGGACGATTCCATAGTTATGGAAAGAGAAATAAATACATTTATCCCAAAACATTTTTTTATTCTTTCAGACCTTCCTATTGTGACAGTAACTCCAGACCAACAAAGTATAATAGTAGGAAATCATGTGACTCTTGGTTGCTCAGTACAAGCTAATCCAATGCACACTACGGTGGTTTGGAAGAAGATGCTGAATGGTGATGCCACTGATATTCCAGCGAATAGTAGATACAGTGGATCAACAGTGTCAAATCCGTCTCTTTCAATAACCAGCGTCCAATCTGGTGATAATGGAAACTATGTGTGTTATGCTACTAATAGTGTAGGCACTGGTCAGAGTGCACAAACTTTCTTGAATGTGGTTGGCAGTAAGTTGAAAGCTAGCTTGTTTTATGAGGATGCATGTATATTATGTAATGATGTTATGAATTAATTATGTTTCATGTCAAAAAAAGAATGCTCTGATTTTTTTTTTTCACATGAAAATAAACTTTTGGGCTGGGAAAACATATTGCTGCCTAAAGGTCAAATAGTCGGCCCATTGCATTGTAATTTCAGAATCTGAAAATGTGAATTTTCATGCATACTTTATTTATTTGTAGAGATTGGACAAGGATACTTTTGAGGTAATGTGTACCTTTTTTACCTATGTTTTAAAGGAAACAATTCCTAACACCTTGTGGTGCAAGAAACACTAATAATTCATTTTTAACCTTGTAGCCTATTGTAATCTATATTTTGTGTAGTTTCAGAAATTAGGTGGTAACAGCTTCATGAAATTATTTTATTTATTTATTTATTTAGATGGTGAATGTGTTTTATCATTACTCTGTATTGTACAGTAGTATACAAAATTTTAATTTACATGGTTATTTTTAGCATACAGGAATCAAATACAGTACTCTGAATATTTTTTCCAGAAATCAGATGATAGCAGTTCATTAAAATATTTTTTATTTAGTTTCAGGGACAATGAATATTCGAATTTAATGGTTATTTTTTCATTTTTAATCATTAGATACCAGTTTATCTTAAATTATTTTTACAATTTTTAATTATACAATTTGATCCAGATACAGTTCTTTAAATGTATATGGAAGCAGAATTTTGGGCCACTAAAAATGTTAATTTCACTGTAACGAATATTAAGAAAACATATGTTTCTCCTAGGTGTACCGGTGGTAAATGTTGGATCAACCACTTACTCGACCAACGTAGGAAACAGGATCACATTACAGTGTACTGTAATTGCTAACCCTCCTCATACATCAGTTGGGTGGCAGAGAGTCCTGTCTAATGGTAATACACAGCCAATTGACATGACAAATTCTAGATACTTGGGAGTTACACTCGGCTCTCCTTCACTGATTATTGACAATACTATCAAGGCTGATGAAGGAAACTATGTTTGTATTGCTGCTAATCTTGTGGGTTCAGGACAGAGTCAACAGACATACCTGACTGTTGTAAGAAGTAAGTGACTTACACACCAGTTACAAGTTTTTTCAACCTAATTATATTATATCTACTCTGAATATCAAAAATAATTCACGAGTACCGAACAACGCAGTAATTCACGAATGACCTTAAGGGGGTACCTATACACTACAGGGAGATAATTCTTGAAGATCAGTTGAACGTTTTGATCATATAATGTTTGTATGCAGATTTCAAGCATCTCGGTGATCAAAACCACAGAGAGAAAAGCTGCTATGTGGCTAGGGAATTTATAGCTCTGGGCATGTTGGTTGGAATTTGTTAAAATTTTGATATTTATTACAGTGGATATATTCAAACACACTGCCAAAAAATAAGAAAATTAAACGAGCAGATCAAGTTTGACCTGAAGTGTATGGTACCACCTTACCTTAAGTGGGAATTATCATAGTTGTTCGGTTACGGGTGAATTATTTTTTTTATAGTTGGAGTGCAAGAGTAGTAATACTGTTTGTTACATAGATTTTACACTCTTGATTGCATTACATAATACGTTTCAAAAAGGAATATGTTTTCATTGTCGGTTGCTCATTGAAAATATTTTCGATTTTGATAACGCTGATACTGTAAAATCATTCAAAATGGTTCCGAATTCCAATCGAAAAATCGTAGAAAGACGCAAAATATCCCTATCACAAATACATGACCCCTCATTTCACTGTCGGGGAAATAGGCACTTCACAATAAAACACGAAGGTGTTAAACTAGTTTAATATGCCCACACCTCTCCTCTTAGTGAAATGACGCATTCATGAAAGGGCTTTCCACGTGTGTGTAAAATGCCAACCCTGACATAAAATCAGGCAAACAGCATTATCATAAAGAACGGTATAATCTTGAACATTATACATAATATATTTATTCTTCGTGACAGAGTTGTCATATTTGTTGTATTAGTTCCATTAAAGAGAGTGCATAGTCTCAATCAACATTTAAATATTAGGTTGTATACTGTACCACTGTACAGTCAGACCTGTCCATGTAGTCACCTGTATTTAAAGGTCACCTTTTATTTTCCTGTCATAGAAAAGTTCTTATGAATTGAACCTCTTTCACCTGTCTTATAAAACCACTTTTTCTTTGTCCCAAAGGTGACCTCTTAATACAGGTTTGTCTGTATAAGTCAATGTTATTAGGATCAGCAAGTTTTTACGATGTGTTAAAATTTTTGTTATCTAGAGTATATCTCTGTATATGTCAGTATTGTTGATATCACCAAGTTCGTATCGTTTGTTAACTTTCTTTTTTGTCCTATAGGTACACCAACTGTAACTGTTCCAGATCCTACCTATTCTGTTAACAGAGGATCTGCAATCACTCTTGAGTGTTCATACTCCGCTAATCCACCTGCTACACAAGTCAGATGGCGGAAAAACAATGTGGATCTAGGAGATACAACAGGAAATGCTAAATATGGTGGTTCTACCACAGCTTCTGCTTCACTCATTATTTATAATGCAGCTGAGAGTGATGAAGGTTCTTATCAATGTACAGTAACTAATAGTGTTGGAACAGGAATCAGTACGACTACCACACTGGATGTTGTAGGAAGTAAGTATTGTTTCTTGGTAAACATTTATTATTATACAATAACATATAGGCATAGAGATAGATCAGTAGACATTATCAATGTTTGAGGTATTCACGTTTGACTGTACCTTGCTTTCTTTCCGCTTCCCATAGGGTTATTATGTTCTAAAGATGTTTTCAAGGTAAAATGTGCCTCAACAAATACTGAGTTGTGCATGAAATCTGGAACATATAGAATATATATTCATTGTCAAACAACAGCAAAGTTATTTAGTAAATATGAGAAATATGAGGGTTTTTTTTTTACCATTTCTCAATTTTTTATAGCTAATTATAGTGACATGCGGCAGATTCATTGATTTTCAGGGCTCAGGTTTCCTTCACCAATAAAACCGACCACCAGGATATTCTAGTCACTTAAATATTGTTGATAGAGGCATTAAACACCATAACCCTTACCCTCACCTACTCAAAGCTAGGAGCACTCGATACAACATTATGTGATAAAGTTTGTTAGTGACTTATGACAGATCAGTGGTTATCTCCGGATACTCCGGTTTCCTCCACCAATAAAACTGACCGCCACGATATAACTGAAATATTGTTGAAAGTGGCGTTAAACACCATAACCTTAACCTCTCTATGATTGATTGGTGTTTAGCACCAACTATAAGAGTATGTCTACACTATTGTTGAGTCACTTTTTATAAATAACACTATAGTGTTTTTGCATTTTCTGATTTTATATACATGTTTATATAATATGTATGGATGTAAATGGACATTAGAGACTATCAATCTTTACACTTAGACACAATGGTATGACTATCAAGCTTTACAGTTAGACACAATTGTATGACTATCAAGCTTTACACTTAGACACAATTGTATTACTATCAAGCTTTACACTTAAACACAATTGTATTACTATCAAGCTTTACACTTAGACACAATTGTATGACTATCAAGCTTTACACTTAGACACAATTGTACGACTATCAAGATTTATACTTTAACACAATTATATGACTATCAAGCTTTAAACTTAGACACAATTGTATGACTATCAATCTTTACACTTAGACACAATGGTATGACTATCAAGCTTTACACTTAGACACAATGGTATGACTATCAATCTTTACAATTAGACACAATTGTATGACTATCAAGCTTTACACTTAGACACAATTGTATGACTATCAAGCTTTACACTTAGACATAATGGTATGACTATCAAGCATTACACTTAGACACAATTGTATGACTATCAAGCTTTACACTTAGACACAATTGTATGACTATCAAGCTTTACAATTAGACACAAAGGTATGACTCTCAAGCTTTACACTTAGACACAATTGTAAGACTATCAAGCTTTAAACTTAGACACAATTGTATGACTATCAAGCTTTACACTTAGACAAAATTGTATGACTATCAAGCTTTACACTAAGACACAATTGTATGACTATCAAGCTTTACACTTAGACACAATTGTATGACTATCAAGCTTTACACTTATACACAAAGGTATGACTCTCAAGCTTTACACTTGGACACAATTGTATGAATATCAAGCTTTACACTTAGACACAATTGTATGACTATCAAGCTTTACACTTAGACACAATTGTATGACTATCAAGCTTTACACATAGACACAATTATATGACTATCAAGCTTAACACTTAGACACAATGGTATGACTATCAAGCTTTACACTTAGACACAATTGTATGAATATCAAGTTTAAACTTAGACACAATTGTATGACTATCAAGCTTTACACTTAGACAAAATTGTATGACTATCAAGCTTTACACTTAGACACAATTGTATGACTATCAAGCTTTACACTTAGACACAATTGTATGACTATCAAGCTTTACACTTAGACACAACTGTATGACTATCAAACTTTACACTTAGACACAATGAATGACTATCAAGCTTTACACTTAGACACAATGGTTTGACTATTAAGCTTTACACTTAGACACAAGTGTATGACTATCAAGCGTTACACTTAGACACAATTGTAT
>MJUT01023212.1:15213-25266 GCA_002080005.1 Gigantidas platifrons
ACCACAGCTATTGCTATAATGTAACTGTTAACATTTATGCATATGTTGTTATGTGCTGGTACAGAAGCTATCTCATCATCAAGTTCATTTTCTGGAAACAAAGGGAAACAACTCGTATTAAAAGGGGAAACAACTCGTATAAAAAAGGGAAACAACTCGTATAAAAAGGGGAAACAACTCGTATAAAACGTTCCAGATATGAAGTTGTTAATCAAAATTCGATCAAATTTGCCACATTCAGACTAAATGGTCTATCATTACACTTTATAATAATAACTTAAATGTCTAGTTTTGTGAAGACGATGCGTTTCTGGAAGCGCCTTCATCAGATACGTTCTAAGACAAAAGATTGGAAAGTCAAAAAATTCAAAAGTTGTGGGGTGTAACACTTTAATTAATTATATATAGGTTTTATTAAAGAATCTGAAAATGAAATTTAAGAAGCAACAATGAGAGTAGTCGAGTGAGGGGTGGGGCGGGGTAGGGGGTGTTTACTCAATAATTAATCATAATAAGATTTATTCATATGAAGAATAAATCCATTTATCCATGCGAAATTCGGGCAATTTTTCCCCCACTAATATTTCATGGTTCACCGATTTGAGTAAGAGTTATCCCGCTTTAGGTTGTCAGGCATTTACGTGACATGCGCTTTGACACCGTAATTTTCCTTTCTGAATTAGCAGTCATAGCGCAAGGTCACAGAAAAATCCTATCCAGGAGAAAAGTGTTTTTAAAATTCCCCACCCACCCTCACCAATTATCTGTCAATAATAGGAAGTTTTGTTCGTTTCTCTGCTGTTGTTATTTTATTTTTCAGATAGAGTTCTTCCCCTAAGCGAAACCTGTCGTCACGACTGGAGGAAAGCGAAAATAGCGACACAAAGTATTCATATTATGCTGTGTTATTTTAATGGATTTGTTTATAGGCTGAGCTTCTGTTCCCAGGGCCAGCAGTTTGATATTTTCATGGACAATGTGGATATGGTTTATAATAACATTATGATTTGTTGGAATATTATAATGGTTATGTGTATATATTTCAGGCCTGCCATTGACGTTTGCCGGCGGCCCATTATCTCCAAGCCGTGGCAGTACAATTGTACAATTTGCCAAAACAAATCAATCAATAAAACCTTATTGTTTATTGTTTGTTTATTTTGATACTTCCCCGAATAGTCTTGGATAATTGTAGAATTATGATATTATAGACATTGTATTAGTCTAGTCATGATCATGTTTAAAGTACAGAGGGTTCTTTGATCATTGTATTAGTCTAGTCATGATCATATTTAAAGTACAGAAGGTTCTTTGATCATATCATTGTATTAGTCTAGTCATGATAATATTTAAAGTACAGAGGGTTCTTTGATTATTATATTAGTCTAGTCATAATCATATTTAAAGTACAGAGGGTTCCTTGATCATTGTATTAGTCTAGTCATGATCATATTTAAAGTACAGAGGGATCTTTGATCATTGTATTAGTCTAGTCATGATCATATTTAAAGTACAGAGGGTTCTTTGATCATTGTATTAGTCTAGTCATGATCATATTTAAAGTACAGAGGGTTCTTTGATCATTGGTAGATCATTCAGCGTTCACCACTCTGTCATTTGTGAACCACTCTGTCATTTGTGAACCATACTGTTACCAAGACATATAATGTTTAAGATGGTAATTCGTACCTTTTTGTCAAATACAATCTTTTGTTTGGGTGATGATCGGCAACATTTATAAAAGAAATTTCGTAGTGTGTTATTTGACAGATGTTTTATGTTTTTCAGCATTAAAAATCGATGTTATAGCAATACTATCACTAAATAGATTATTTAAATAGACATCATAATATCATGTGCGTTGAACTTTAATCTTGTGAACGACGACTGGAGTGATGACGAACTTTCATGCATGATTCCATTTTATGCCATGGAGGCATTGGGAGCTTATTGTTAATTCTAAAACACACACACAAAAAAAAGAAAAAAAATCATTACAATACGTTACCTGTTTCATTATTAAGTACATTACATGGATCACATATCCACGAAGAATACCTAACACATCGTCCACAGCCGTTCCTGTCATACCGTGGATTAAGCATGTCATATTTCCGCCATTCTGTTTTACAATGCTGACCAGGACAAAGACAGACACAGTTTGACACAAACAAAAATATCAAAGTCGATGAAATAATGTACACGTGGGACCTCCTCATTATTCAATTATGTATTAACTCCTGTTATCAACCAAGTGAATTTTGTTACAGTTTGACTGATGTGGCCCGAGGCTTGACTGGATTAAGTATTGTATACTTCTACTGGTAGATAAGATATGTGTGTTAATATCGCCTGGAAAATAATACATGTATAGCATTGAGCCATTATGAAGAAAGTTAACAACTAAATATAATGAATTATCACCCTTTCCGTACCAGCGACAATTTTACGAGTCTGTACCATTACATAAACAATATATGGAAAATTTTACATCTATAGTTTGATAAACATGTGTAAGTAATGGATATATTTTCATAATTAAACCACCATTCTTTGAGAAATTATCAAAACCCTTTAATCGTACTAGCTAATTTTCCTAAAATGTTGGTTTATTTTTTGCTTTTTAACAAATATATTGTTCAAGTAATACTTATGTAAAAAAGAAAAAAACACTGACTTGTATTATGTAAAAAAGAAAAAGCACTGACTTGTAGAAAAAATGAAGCTGAGATAGTGATGCTGAAGACAAGATTGAAGATACAACATGGGTAATCAGAAGCTATAAATAGATGAGGAACAGACAATACAATGATCAACAGAAAAGAACAATGACCTACCAAACACTACACACAAAAAAAACAAAAAAACAAAACAAACTAACGACTGATCAACACAAACCTCACTACAAACTGATGGGTGAACTCAGGTGCTCCGGAATGGTAGGAAGTTCGTGCTCCATTAGTGGTATTTTCACCAATATAAACAAAGCGAACAATATCCTCTATGTTGGTGTAAGCAACAGTGTAATGTTATCACACGTTCTCTAAGATCATTGTCGGTCATGATTCATGTTTCTGGAGAATTTGTGTTTTTTTTTAATTTAACATAAAATGATATTGCTCAATTATTTTGTTGACGTTTTTGTTAAATATGTCATGTACAAAATTAAGCACCCTCGTTAATGACTCATCACGTGGTTCTTAACAAGAGTAACATTACGGGTACTACTAGTGAAACAGGAGCTGCTTGTACTTCCGGAGCACCTGAGTTCACACTCGTTTTAGTAGTGTTCATTGTGCTCATTGTTTAGGTTTCTGTAATTTGTCAACCCCATTGTTTGTTTTTCTGTCCCCATTCTTTTAGCCACTGTATTAGTTGTTCTTCTTCGAATTACGACTTCTTATTTTCCCTTTGGTACCTCGAAACGTTTCTTTCTATTCAATTTAATCCAAAAACGAGAGAGAGAGAGAGAGAGAGAGAGAGAGAGAGCAAGTACAAAAAATAAACATGTAACTGCATATATCATTTTTGTAACTACAACATAAACAAGTATTAATATATTAAAGTCAATATATGTTTTTAGAATTGCTGTTTTATAGTATATGTTGTCTTGTAGACTACAGCGTCTATATATCAATATAAACAAACATTAAACGTAACTGTATAATCCGCTCTATGTTTAAGACAAACAATTACTTCCTATTTATAATGAATTCAATAATGAACTCCACCTTGAATACTGCGTATGTATTTTACCTTTCATGTTTACCTAGATATGTCCACATAACATTACAAACAATAATGTGATGAAAACCGGGGACATGAATTTGTTTACTATTACAAAATTAATATTACTGGGGAATACCCGTAAATATATTAAATACATGAAAGGGGAATCTTGAATTTTGAAATACTTGTTTATGTTTACACAGATATGTATGATTTTATTCACGTACTCGTCAAATCTATTGATCATTGATAAAAAAAAAATACACACCTAAAATTACACAATGTTTGTGACACATTACACATTTTAAAAAATATGTTCCCATTAAAAATGTTTACTATATATTTCATATAAACACACATTTTTTCAAAAAATTGTCCTGAATTTATTTCTTGTCCGATTTTATGAAATTTTTTACTATTAAACTCAGATATACCTGCAGTTTGTTCTGGTAATATTTAAATATATTTATGATTCAGTTTTTTTCAGAAATTATGATTTAAACACAAATATTAATTTTTAACGTCATTATTCCCTATATACCTATGTTATTTTTGAACACAAACACTTAAATGTGTCTTTAAATCGTGATTTATCCAAAAGTATTAATCATAAAATTATTTCAAAATTATCAGAAAAAAATAGCAACAAATTCTGAGATTATTGGTGTAAATGTCATCAAAATCGGACCAGAAATAACTTTAGGATATTGATTTGAAAAAATGTGGTTTAATATGAAATATATAGTAAATTATTTAAGTGGGAACAGATATATATGCACATAACTGGTACACGACGTATTTTATTTGTATTATTTATATTAGTTGTTTTGATTGATTGATTGATCGATTATTGTTTAACGCCTAACCAGCAGTATTTCAGATAAGACGAGAATAAGTTCATCAATATCTAATATTGATAGAGAAATTAGAGAGGAATGTAACAACAGGAGCAACTAATTGTGAATAAGATGAAGAATTATAATACAAGTTTTTCATATTATAATATACCTAAATATGTCAGAGTCGTACTGAAATATTGTTGAAAGTGTCGTTAAACACCATGAAACAAACAAACAAACGTATTTGGATATATTGCTTCTCCGTGTTTGAAAAATGTTAAGTGTGTATTGTAGTGATTTGACTACTCCTGTAGATCACGACAAAATCTGCAAAATATCAATCTCGCTTTTTGTCTATAAATATGAAGCAACCAAATGACTAAGAAAAGCTCTGCAAAACAATAAAGGCCAGCATGAGCGAAATATACAGTCGACATCAACATGGCAACCAAATGTGTCGATAACATCATGATCAGTTAAGTATTGGGGAAATGGAATTGTGAAAATTAAAAGTAAAGGAATAATCTTCAATTCGAGTTATTATTTTTTTTTTTATTTATCTGTCAATTTTTGCAATGAATCAATAGCTCATACATTGGAATGATAAAAAGAAATAACAGTCTTACAACGTTTGTTAGTTGAACATTTTGTGATTATTACTAATTAGGCGAGACCTACATATTAATTCATTGTAGAGAGTTTTCCACATAACGTCATCAGTATCTATCAGGAACACTTTGCTATCTTAGGTTCATTCCTTCTTTTTAAGTGTGGTACGTGTAGCTCATCTTTTTAAGTGTGGTACGTGTAGCTCATCTTTTTAAGTGTGGTACGTGTAGCTCATCTTTTTAAGTGTGGTACGTGTAGCTCATCTTTTTAAGTGTGGTACGTGTAGCTCATCTTTTTAAGTGTGGTACGTGTAGCTCATCTTTTTAAGTGTGGTACGTGTAGCTCATCTTTTTAAGTGTGGTACGTGTAGCTCATCTTTTTAAGTGTGGTACGTGTAGCTCATCTTTTCAGTTTTCTGCGTTGTATTTGTTTGCTTTTTTTGTTTGTCTTTGTTCTACATCTTGTGCCTTAAGTTGCACGGATCTCTGAATTTTTCTTTCTTGATCACCACTCGCGAGGGGGTACCGAATTGTATTATTTATTGATAACTCTTGATCTAAGAACTATACGGACGTCATTTTACTCCGATCGACGGTCAAGCTCATGTCCTATATTGATTCTTGTTTATATATTGACAAAATATCTTTTCTAGTCGAATTGGTTTAACATAAAATAACTGTATGTGTGCACATTAGGAGATCAAGTGAAGCGAGACATGAATATGCATGGGATATTGTCGTGAGGATAGGAGCAATTTTCTTGTGAAATTCATGGTTGGTTGGTTTAGTTGGTTTATAATGTTTAACGCGCCACTTTTAACAATATTTCAGTTGTATCGTGGCGGTCCTTTTTTTTTGGTGGAGGAAACCGGAGTGTCCAGAGAAAATCACCGACCTGTCCCAAGTCACCGACAAACTTTATCACATAATGTTATCGAGTACACATCGACGTGAACGGAGTTCGAACTCACAACTTAAGTAGTAATATGCGTTGATTACACAGGTAGTTGTAAATCCATCTACCATACGATTACGGCCACGACGGCCCCAACTTTTCATGAAATATGCTGAATTTGTATTGTCAAAACACTCCATGTGGTGTTAAGTTATGTATTTAATGTATTCTCTAAAGAAATATTTAGATACATACCCAAATTGTATGCACTATTGTAAATTAGAATGGCTGAAAATAATATTATTATCGCCTTAATCTAGTGTCGTTTCGTCATTTTACTTTTTTGGCATACATGTTTTTTTTCGAAATAAAGTATATCATTGTTGCTAGAAATATCTGGTTACAAAAAATACATAGATGAGTAAAACATCCAATGTTTTTCTACTAAAATCTTCCACAATCTGAAAAGTAAATTGTCTTCAGTTATCCCACAGCTGCAAATGATATTATATTATGTATATTGGAAGTCTTAAAAAGATAAACCGTTTGGCTTGTCTTCGTCCTGTATCTTGTGTGCCCAATGGTGTCCGTTTATTTGGCTTGTTTGCGTCCTGTATCTTGTGTGCCCAATGGTGTCCCTTTATTTGGCTTGTCTGCGTCCTGTATCTTGTGTTCCCAATGGTGTCCGTTTATTTTGCGTGTCTTCGTCCTGTATCTTGTGTGCCCAATGGTGTCCGTTTATTTGGCTTGTCTGCGTCCTGTATCTTGTGTGCCCAATGGTGTCCGTTTATTTGGCTTGTATGCGTCCTGTATCTTGAGTGCCCAATGGTGTCCGTTTATTTGGCTTGTCTGCGTCCTGTATCTTGTGTGCCCAATGGTGTCCGTTTATTTGGCTTGTCTGCATCCTGTATCTTGATTGCCCAATGGTGTCCGTTTATTTGGCTTGTCTGCGTCCAGTATCTTGTGTGCCCAATGGTGTCCGTTTATTTGGCTTGTCTGTGTCCTGTATCTTGTGTGCCCAATGGTGTCCGTTTATTTGGCTTGTCTGCGTCCTGTATCTTGTGGGCCCAATGGTGTCCGTTTATTTGGCTTGTCTGCCTCCTGTATCTTGTGTGCCCAATGGTGTCCGTTTATTTGGCGTGTCGTCGTCCTGTATCTTGTGTGCCCAATGGTGTCCGTTTATTTGACTTGTTTGCGTCCTGTATCTTGGGTGCCCAAAATATGGTGTCCATTTATTTGGCTTGTATGCGTCCTGTATCTTGTGTGCCCAATGGTGTCCGTTTATTTGGCTTGTCTGCGTCCTGTATCTTGTGTACCCAATGGTGTCCGTTTATTTGGCTTGTCTTCGTCCTGTATCTTGTGTGCCCAATGGTGTCCGTTTATTTGGCTTGTCTTCGTCCTGTATCTTGTGTGGCCAATGGTGTCCGTTTATTTGGCTTGTATGCGTCCTGTATCTTGTGTGCCCAATGGTGTCCGTTTATTTGGCTTGTCTTCGTACTGTATCTTGAGTGCCCAATGGTGTCCGTTTATTTGGCTTGTCTGCGTCCTGTATCTTGTGTGGCCAATGGTGTCCGTTTATTTGGCTTGTCTGCGTCCTGTATCTTGTGTGCCCAATGGTGTCCGTTTATTTGGCTTGTCTTCATCCTGTATCTTGTGTGGCCAATGGTGTCTGTTTATTTCGCTTGTATGCGTCCTGTATCTTGAGTGCCCAATGGTGTCCGTTTATTTGGCTTGTCCTCGTCCTGTATCTTGAGTCCCCAATGGTGTCCGTTTATTTGGCTTGTCCTCGTTCTGTATCTTGAGTGCCCAATGGTATCCCTTTATTTGGCTTGTCTGCGTCCTGTATCTTGTGTGCCCAATGGTGTCCGTTTATTTGGCTTGTCTGCGTCCTGTATCTTGAGTGCCCAATGGTGTCCGTTTATTTGGCTTGTATGCGTCCTGTATCTTGAGTGCCCAATGGTGTTCGTTTATTTGGCTTGTCCTCGTCCTGTATCTTGAGTGCCCAATTGTGTTCGTTCATTTGGCTTGTCTTCGTCCTGTATCTTGTGTGCCCAATTGTGTCCGTTCATTTGGCTTGTATGCGTCCTGTATCTTGAGTGCCCAATGGTGTCCGTTTATTTGGCTTGTCTTCGTGCTGTATCTTGTGTGCCCGTCCGTTTCTTTAGATTGTCCATCCATGATTGCCCTTTCGGTTTATTCAAACGTTTATTTACAAGCGAATATTGATGTTTGTTTGGAAAATTTATCAGTGCAACTTGGAATTTTCGTTCCAAAAAAGTACATATACTAGCTAATATAAGTATATCACCCAGTCTCCCGCCCCGCCAAAAAAAAAATGCCTCAGCAATCTAAAAAACTAAGTTTTTCTAAGCTATTTCCCAACAGAGAATAACATTCATTATGAATTTTGGAATTCCTATGTTCATCAATTTATTATTTTTGAAAACAAATATCAGTGTTGCCTGTCATGGAATATCTTAAATGCATAAAATATCCAATGCCTTGTTCATAATAATAATAATAGGAGCTTTCATAATTCCCAAATTGAGTATTTTTTCTTTTAAGATATCATATTCTACTGATAAGACAGAGGATGCATATATGAGTCTAATTCAAGAAAAGTATGCAAATTACAAGGTTTCGGGGAATGTCTGTTATAATGATAACCAAAACGTATATACAAAAGTAGACAATGGTTCCCATATAAAAGATAAGTATTCATTTTAACATTAAATATATATTAAGAATAATTTTTCTAGGTCGCTCATGTCATGGTTGAATAGAACATTTAGAATGTATCTCTTGTAGTAAATAGAAATAAAAGATATCTTCTATTAAATTAATAATAAATTTTATATAATTTTAAGGATATGGGAAAAACAAAAACAAGCGTCGTTGCAATACTTCTTAATGTTATCCTCTTCTCCCCCGACTCTATTCTGTTGGCGTTTCTTACGAATACTACACAAATGTTATACACTTTTATCATATGGGAAATATAATGTTTGAAGGATAACAATAAGTAGTATATGGTGGGCCGTAAATTGTATTTGTGCAATAATACAGTATAAATGGTTTATGGAGAATGATATGATGCCATGGTAAATGAGGGGGTGGTTTAATGATTTGCGCACATAGTGTATGATGTGGTGGTAGTGTAAATGGCAATGTTCCACTCCTCAGGTACTGTATCCATGATTCTATGCATATGTATTGGTCCAAATAAGAATTGGGGCCGTCGTGGTCGTGATCATATGGTAGTTGGTTTAACAACTACCTGTGCAATCAGTGCATATCACCAATAAAGTTGTGAGGTTGAATCCTGCTCATGTCTAGGTGTACTCGATATAGCATTATGTGATAAAGTTTGTCAGTGACTTACGACAGGTCGGTAGTTTTCTCCGTGCACTCCGGTTACCTCCACCAATAAAACTGATGTTAACGATATAGCTGACATATTGTTGAAAGTGTCGTTAAGCACCTAAACCAACCAACCAACCAACCAACCAACCGAATACGACCTAATAGATGAATATCCAGATATTACACATATTTCACCAATAGGCCTATCCTAATGACAGCATGTCACCTCCAACATTTATTATTTTTAAGCTTATTTTCGTCAGGAATAACGTGTAACGGAAATATTTCTTATTTGACGTTTAGCAAGTAGAACCAATGTTTTAACTTAGTAAACGGATGGGATCAATACAAAATTCAATAACAGGACACACATTTTAAATAAAAGACCACCACAGACGGTTTCACATCACTGATGTCTTATTTGCTAAAGCATTTGCATTTTGTTCTGGGTGAAATTATTTACTTTCAAATAAGTTCGGCAAATAACATAAAGAATTAGATTAGACTAAGCATATTTTATTGCTAAATATTATAACAATTGGATCAGTTGGGATATGTACCTTTGTTTAAGGAAGCTCTAGCTGTGCATTTGGAAAACACCATTACGATTACAATATTT
>MJUT01023217.1:6766-18633 GCA_002080005.1 Gigantidas platifrons
TAGTACGAATAAACGATGTTTTCATATATTTTTTAATTTGATAATTTTCACATTTTTTTTTAAATTACTCGTATATAATATATATCCACAGTGTTTGTGTATTTGTATGTGTACATGCACGAGTGAATCAGACAATAGTATATTTGCCATTTGTATTTGAATGCACGACAGCTAATCCACTTGGAGGATTCACAGGATGAATAACTCGTCCTCTTGTACCAGCTGTCTTTACACAGGTAGCGCAAATCGCAGCAATGATAGCAATGATTATGACCAAGCCTATGATCGAACCAGTAATAATTCCTACTAAAGCACCAATAGATCTAAAATACATACGATAAATGTTTTTTTTGTATGTTAACATATTAAACGAAAAAGATTTTGTTTTGTGTTGTCCTATTATGTGACTTTACGTTCCGAGTTCCGTGTTGTGATGTAAGTTACGATTTCCACATAAAAACGATGTTCGGTTCGTCTTTACCTCAAGTTATTTGTAGGAGGGTTCATGTCTTATTTACGTTATTTGTGTTTGTTTGCGTATAGTGGTGTCCAACACATATTGTGATGTGTTTTTGTTTTGTTTTTTTAGTCTTGTCTACCCTATGTTGCCAGTTTCTTTGGATTTCGGTATTCTCTAACGTTTATTTAGGCTGGATCACTTTAAAAAAAAAATCAAAAATATGACCCGTAATATGCAAATATAATTCATTAAGGAATTAAAGAATGGAGGTTACATAAAGAAAAAAAAACATCAATCTTGAAGATCTGGCTGTACATACTTTTAAGCCTTTCAAAGCCTTGTCTAATGATAATATCGTTCAGCAGATTTATTTATCTCACCTGGTTTGTAACTAGATTAACATGACGAGTGCCACTAGTGGAGCAGGAACTGCCTACCCTTCCGGAGCACCTGGTATATTAATTTATCGTACAGAACTTAAGTATGTGGTACTTACAGTGATCCTACTGATGCATAGCTATAATAGCTAATATAGTAGTAGTTACAGTATTGTCTTAACCAATAACCGGAACAGTAACCGGAGCAGTATGAAGATCCGTAGGTCGTATGGTAACATGTGTCAGTAGACACCAATCCTGTAATGATACAATGAAAAATAAATATATTCCGTTGTAGTCTTTTCTCTACTTTTATAAGGAACTTGTGGTTTGCTACTAGATTTTGCCTTGTTTATTGTATGGTGTTTAACGCCACTTTCAACAATATTTAAGTTATATCGTGGCGGTCAGTTTTATTTGAGGAAACCAGAGTACCATGATATAACCACCGAACTGCCGCAAGTCACTGACAAACTTTATCACATAATTTGGTACACCTCGCCCTAAGCGTGAGTCGAACTCACAACATCAGTGATAATAGGCACCGATTGCATAGGTAGTTATAAATGCATGCGATCACGGCCACGTCGGCCCCGTTTGCTACTGTAGTGGTTTGTGTTCTTGTGTTTAGTTATATTATAGACCCTTTCTGATTAATTCTTATTCTCAATAGGCTAAAAACTTATCGCCAATTTGCTTCTAAAATTAAATATTATAATGAGTTATTTCCCTTACAGACGGACAATACGTTCCTGGTCATAATATAATGGCCATACTATGAGAAGATTCGATTTTCTTTTAACGTTCTCATAACCTCAAAAAAATTTGAACTCTCAAAAACAAGTTATAATTTTGTTACAAAAATAAATTTCACAAGCAGTAAGCACTGTTTTATGAGTAAAATTGAAGAAACTTTACGACAAAGGAGATGATTTCAATTTTCTTACTGTGAACTTTCCATTTATATGTAGCACCATTCCAGTAGCACCTGCATATGGGTTATACATATCTCAGTTGATCCGGTAATCCGGGGCTTTTATTCCTTGATAGAGGGTTGTTGCTAACAAGGAAGCTAGTGGAACAAAGGTTCCTAGTGGTTAAGTTGTAGTTATTACTTCGAAAGTTTTACGGTCACCATCATGACATGGTTAGCTGTTACAGAATATCTGTATCTCAAATAACCAAGGATATGTTCCGATTTTCGTAAACACAATTCGGTCCTTTCCTCATTATGACTTACAATCGGGTTTGTTACAAGAGTAACACGACGGATGCCACATGTGGAGCAGGAACTACCTACACCCACCTGGATCACCGTGTTGCTCGATCTATAGTTTTCTGTGTGTTGTATGTATTCTTTCGCCCATTGTATCGTCTTTCCTTCTTCTATTTACGGCTTCTGATTACCCCGTGGGTGTCTTCAAACATTTCTTAGTCATTGTTCTTGTATTGATCATAAATTATATGCGGAACTGTAGCTGTTATCTTCTTTTTTATATGATGAAAGAGCCACGGTACCTGTCCATTTAAAAACTTGAGAAATGGCGATCTGATCTAGAGTAATAAAAATAAGCAAGTACGTTAGGTTATTATTTACACTGTGTAATTGTTTGGTGGAATTATAAAACGGATAATATAAGAAGATACGGTCTATGATTAAATATAAAGAATACCGTAATTACTGGTGCATAATGCGCAGGATTTTGACCAGATTCTTTATTTTGTTGGAGGGGTGCGCATTATAAACAAGAACAATATGTTTCACTCTTTCTCAGACCGGAAAATCACATGTCCGCCATGTTTGTTTTTTTTTTTTCCTTACTATTGTACGGATAACAAAAACATCGTATGAAAACGCCAATAAAACCCAAAAGATTTCATATTTTGCAACTTTATCGAAGATGAAAAGAGATAAATGGTTCTTAAATTCTACCAGCAAATGAAACATGCTCAAAGGACTGAAAAATATATACGATTGATATTTAATGCTTACATTTCTGACCGCGATTTTTTTTTGAAAGTCCATGCGCATTATAGACACGAACTAGTTTTTTTCTGGAAATTTTCAAGGCCAAAAGGGGGTGCGCATTATGCACCAACGCGCATTATATGCAACCCTAATTACGGAACTCATCATTATTTATTTAAAGGTTTTTCCAGTGGTTTTTGTTTTCTCTTTCGAATCTTTTGGCTTCCTTGTGATGACGGCAAATTTCGATTTGGTCGTTTATACACGAGATTTTATCGATGCTCCTTCTTGTATGAAATCGTTTCATTATATTTATTTTTCTACAATTTTTCACAAATGTTCCCGGCCAAGACAGGATCGCCAAAATCGGGATGTCTAATGTTGTCTATTCATTGTTTGTCGTTTTCATCTGTTTTGTTGTTGGTTGATTTCTGGTTTTTTGTTAAATGTACTTTGTTTATGTGTTTCTGTTCACGTCGTTTTAAATAAAATACACCACTGATATATGAAGAAAAATTCTACATTGTTATTTGAATCAATGGAGGGTTCATTTTACCTACATATATGCCAACATCTTGAAATATCGTATTCAATGAATGCCAAAAAACATATTATAATATTATATAGGTGTTTAATGTTAATTACAGGTAAGTAAAGGAAATGCAGTCATGTTTATACATGTACATGTATAGAAATTAACCAATTCAATCTATGACAACATTTTTTCTCACCTTTTTAATACATATACATGTACCTATTTTTCAACAATTGGTTGAAATGAACCATTTTACCTTATTTACAGGGTTCTTGTGGACCTTCAATCTGCCCCCCCCCCCTCCCATTTCCAGCCCCCTCTCCAACCCATTCTTTTCGAACCTAATATTCGCATTTCTAGTTACATTACTTGTATTTTCATTTTTGTTTCTTCATTCATTTATTATTTTCATTATAGAACTAAAACTTATTATAAACTAATCAATTATCACATTTTATTTTATCCTTAAAAACAATAAAATAAATCAAAAAGTCTTACCCAAATTCAGTGAAAATATAAGAATTTTCCCCAGTACATCCATGTTTTATCCGGTTACTGTTCCTATAATATTTTTGGTATTGGTCCAATTTTATTTTTAAATATTTTTCGTGATGTTAAATTGAAAGTTGAGAATTGTTTGTGATATAGCCAATATTTACTTTCAGTTAAATATATAAGACTTATTAATAAGGTTTGAAATAATAATAATTAAACTTTTTATTTGATTTTCTAACAATTCAGATGAATAGATCGAGCAATAAACATAATACACTATACATTTCATTTAAAAAAAAGTTTTATGTAATTCTAAATGGGTTAAGTAAATCACAAATTCACTTATCGTTCCGTTGGATTTTAAATCAGTAAGTAAAATATTATATAAATTTGGAATTAGCAAGCATAACTTTTTTCTTTAATTTGTTTTGGTTCTAATCATAAGTGTATTGCAGTTTTTTTCTTATATGTTTTATTCCTAGAAAGTTATTAATGATCTAAATAAACGATAGAGAAGACCCAAAAGGCAATCAAGAATGAACAATCTAGAGAGAAAGACACAAACAGCGTTGGTCACACAAGACACAGGACGAAGACAAACACGAGATTAAACTTAAAGATGAGCAATACAAACTCGATCGAAAAACCGGGGTGAACCCATGTACACGCGAACGGTGAGCATGTCTTGTTTCTAATAATACCCCGGCCATAGTCCTAGAGAAAACTTAAAGATGAGCAACACAAACCCCATTGAAAAACCGGGGTGAACCCATGTACTCACGAACGGTGAGCAGGTCTTGTTTCTAATGATACCACGGCCATAGTCCTCTCATAGTCAAGCCCGGTAGACGTATTGTTTTGATTGGTCTATACTACGTGATGTGTGGCTTTGTGATATCAACCAAATATGAACAAATGGATCTTTCGTCACTCTACTGGATACTTAAATTGCATAAATGTACTTACAAACAATGTTATAATGTTCCGTCTGTCAATGCCTCATGAAACCTCTTCCCAAGTTAGTTACCGTATTAACATCTATGTCTTTCAGCCTCGTGGTAATCTTTTGTTACAATTTTTCGAGGGTACTATTTTTCGCTGTCTGACGTCCTCCTCGAAAGAAGCGAAAATTAGTACACCGCAAGCATTAGTACTTTTATAGTATGTTGATGGCATCTATCCCATTGATCTTGAAATTGACAGGATTTCACAGATAAAACTGCTTCATACCTTGACTTACACCTAGATATTGATCGTCAGTGTCTCTTTATGACAAAAGATATGATTTTAATTTTCCCATTGTGAACTTTTCTTTTATATGCAAAAACATTCCAGCGGCACCTGCAGATAAATATCTCAGTAGATACGATATTCCATTGATTTTTGTTCCTGTCATGATTTTATTGATAGGGATGTTCTGCTAACAAGGAAGCTACTGCACCATTGGTTCCAATTGGTTAACTAATCACAATTCCGTACTTACGGTATTCATGACTTATCACCGGCTTTTGACAAGAGTAACACGACGGGTGCCTCTAGTGGAGCAAGAATTGCTTATCCTGTTAATGGAAAAATATCATTTTATTTGTCTATATCATGGAAATAGTGCGTTTTAAAATCACCATTACAACCAATTTATTCATTTTAAGGTATTATCCAATCCTATACCATTTACAACAACGCAGCTCAATTTGTGAGGGTTGGCATTTGACTAACATGTGGATGACCGGCTTTGGCATTTTACTAATATGTGGATGACCGGCTTTGGCATTTCACTAATAGCATGTGGGTGAACGGCTTTAGCATTTTACTAACATGTGGATGACCGACTTTGGCATTTTCCTAACATGTGGATGTCCGGCTTTGGCATTTTACTAACATGTGAATGACCGGCTTTGGCATTTTACTAACATGTGGATGACTGGCTCTAGCATTTTACTAACATGTGGGTGAACGACTTTGGCATTTTATTAACATGTGGATGACCGGCTTTAGCATTTTACTAACATGTGGATGACCGGCTTTGGCATTTTACTAACATGTGGATGACCGGCTTTGACATTTTACTAACATGTAGATGTCCGGCTTTGGCATTTTACTAAAATGTGGATGACCGGCTTTGGCATTTTACTAATAACATGTGGGTGAACGGATTTGGCATTTTACTAACATGTGGATGACCGGCTTTGGTATTTTCCTAACATGTGGATGTCCGGCTTTGGCATTTTACTAACATGTGAATGACCGGCTTTGGCATTTTACTAACATGTGGATGACTGGCTCTAGCATTTTACTAACATGTGGGTGAACGACTTTAGCATTTTATTAACATGTGGATGACCGGCTTTAGCATTTTACTAACATGTGGATGACCGGCTTTGGCATTTAACTAACATGTGGATGACCGCCTTTGGCATTTTACTAACATGTGGATGACCGGCTTTGACATTTTACTAACATGTAGATGTCCGGCTTTGGCATTTTACTAAAATGTGGATGACCGGCTTTGGCATTTTACTAACATGTGGATGACCGGCTTTGGCACTTTACGAACATGTGGATGACCGGCTTTGGCATTTTACTAACATGTTGATGACTGGCTTTGACATTTTACTAACATATGGATGACCGGTTTTACCGCATCCTTTGACTAAGAGTGGGAGTCTGGTCCTAGTAAACTAGATTAAGCTCACCACTTGTTCTTGAAGTGCATGTACCAAGCCAGGAAAGTGAGCAGCCATGTATATGTGCTAGAGCTGTCGATTTTGTCCGCTGTTTCTCTGATTTCTTTGATACATTTTGGGACTCTTCTGCCAGTGTAGTATTCTTTGTTTTTCATTTTAATTATTTTGTATATCTCGAGCACAAATTCAGTGTCCATTTATTTCCAAATTGGCATATTGTGTTGGTTTACGAATGCCTTTGTGTTATTCATACATTCATATCATTTACTTTTGTTGTTTAATCTATCTACTAAAATGAACAATAGAACATAAGTAATTATATCCGCGTTCATGTTTATGTGTATTTGTTGTATTTTATATCGAATTTATGCAGTGCCGGATTTACCATTGTGCTTAAGCACAGAGCCCCGTTGGCCAGGGGGCTTCTTCCTGCCAAAAAAAATGTTTTGCAGACGCAGTGTACATGGCCGACCGAAAACGTAATATTTTAACTATTCCTAAATTTCCTGAGCATGTATGCCTGACTGCCGGTGTAGGCTTACCGGGTCTACCTTCTTCAGGGCCCAAGCAAGGGGCCTCAAAACTTAACTAGCACAGGGCCTAATTTGTCCTAAATCCGGTTTGAATTGATGTCATCTGTGTCCTAGTCCATATGAATTATAGGTATTCTAATTAGAATTCTAATGTAGTTGTTTAATATTCTTGGTCTGTAATTGGACAATGCTGATTCTTGTAAAATATTAATATACTCTACATTTTGCTTCTAAGACGCTATTCGTCTTTTTTCCATATATATTTAGCTTTGACGTGAAATGTGATTTTATTTGAGGCGAAATACCATTTTAAAAAGCTATATTTACAGGGACTATATTTTTGTGAAACGTTTTCCTATTCTGAGTAATTTTGTTTACTTATTCATCCGATAAAATGTCAACATTAGATACAATTGTTAAAGATTATGACAAGAACGTCGTGTTGAGGGACTGGCAAAGGCAAGCTTTTGAATATCTACATGACAAGAAAGGAGATCTTTTGGTTAGTTTGTCACATGATCGTTCGTTACATGATCACGTGTTTTGGGACTACTTTTGAGACGTATACAGAGATAGAGAGCCTGCAAGGACCGACAACTCTGTATAGGAGATTGTTTGGGACCATCAAATCTCCAATTGATGCCATGATGTTTTCAAATACAATACAGTTATCTCCTAATTAGATGTTTGTTGTGCTGGTATCTATTTTATTTTAATTCAATCTATTTAAAAATTAGATTTGTTTTAAATATATCTTTTTACAGGACGTCGTGGTCGTGGTCGTACTTGTAGTTGGATTTACAACTACATATATACAATGATCAGCTATCACCACTGACGTTGTGAGTTCGAATACAGCTCGAGCGAGGTGTACTCGTTTTTTGTTACTATATAGGATACTGATGCCATGTATTCGGAATCCTGGTTGATTGATAGAATGGCAGCTTTACGTCACTATTAGCAATATTTAAGATATACCGTGATGGACCGGTTTAGTAGTTCAGGAAACCAGATTTCCAGGAGAAAACCACTGAACATATGTAGCTATCCGGTATCTGAGATACAAGTCGATCACATCGCTATCATGGCTATGAGACAGACCAAAAAGTTTGACCTCCTTTGTGATAGTGGTAAATTATTATTGATAGACGAACAGTGCATCATTTCGACAAAAACTAGACAACTACACAGCCTTTAAGCCACCATCCAATATATAAAAGGCGAACGATTCTTGACCTCCATAACTAGTCCACCACACAAGCTTCGTGTCCTGTTCATGGCGGGATGTACTCGATACAACATTATGCGACAAAGATTGTCAGTGACTTACAACAGGTCGGTCTCGATACAACATTATGCGACAAAGATTGTCAGTGACTTACAACAGGTCGGTGGTTTTCTCCGGGCACTCCGGTTTCCTCCACCAATAAAACTGACCACCACGATATAACTGAAATATTGTTGAAAGTGGCGTTAAACATCATAAACCCTAACCAAACAACATACAAGCTATTGGGGGTTTAAATATAATAGTGAGATACAGGTAAGTAAAATTCTACTTAAAATATTTAATTGTGTTATAAATGTGAAAAGTTATGAAATAATATTATAATAAATCTTATGTAAAGATGAAAGTATGGTTAAAATGCATTGATAGTAGGCAAGAATGTCTAAATGAATTAATGTTATAAATATGGTTAATACAGATAAAGTAACACAACTGTCATTATCTTCTGTATCCAAACTTGATCATTGTTAATCTAATTGTTTAAGTCGTGTATATCTTTCTCTGATTCCACGTAATGTTGTCTTTGATGACTTGTTGTAAATACTGGTGAAATAAGATGTCTGTTTCTTTGTCTCTGAAAATAGATAAACTCTGTGACATTATGTTTGTCTGATATTAGCGCTGTTATTATTAACAAAATATGGTGCAGTTGATTCGGTAGGGTACATTGTACCCTTCGTTCGACATATGAGTACAGGAATGTCGACATATATTGTCCAATTATTTACATAACTCTATTGTCATTGGATTTCTGTAAAAGTTCTTCATCAAAAACGACAAATTAGTTATCAATCAAGTGACATTTTGCACATTTCCGATATGATTCTAAAATTATACGTTTTTACAAGTTTTTCTATATGAGTTATTTCCCTTACTACGTGTAAAGTGGTATCAGTTCTAGTAAGAACAATGGAATAGACAAAGAATTTTCTTTTAATTTTCATATAATTTTTAGATATTTGAACCTTGTAGACAATCAGATGACAATTTTATACCATATAGGAAACGTCACTTTTACGTGGCCCGCCGGTGTCCAAAATGTCTTTTTTTTCTATAACAGGGGATAAATTCATTTTATTTCTTATGAAGCAAGAATCTTGCAATCTGATTGTTTAGTTACCCGGGTGTAAATAGCACCCCACACCAGATAAACCATTTACACCCGGGATTAAATAAAAAAGTACTTTTGAACTTCGCACAGCAATAGTATGATATGAAATGATACATTTACATAAAATTTGATGATTATAAACAATAATATGTGTAATATATGTAAAATAGAAAACAAAATAGCATTTTTCTCAATGCGTTGTTTTTTGTTTTTTTGTTTTTTTGTTTTTTTTTGTTTTTTGTTTTTTGTTTTTTGTTTGTTTGTTTGTTTGTTTTTTTTTTTTTGCGTAGACAGTAAAAGGGAAATAACTTTATTTCTTTACGTCTGCTAACCAGAGTGAAGTAAATACCCATTACATATATAGTGTGGTGGTACAAGACTATGTATCAGGTCGAGCCTGTTGTGTGTACTAGTATCACTACGAGTCGCGATAGCGACGAGTTGTGATGCGGTTATTTCACGCAACAGGCAAGACCTGATACATAGTCTTGTACCAACACACTATTTATGTAATAAGTTTATCAAACATTTCAATAAAAAAAAATTTTAAACAAATAACAAGGGTCGAATTAATCTTTACAACCTTTTTTTTTGTTACAATACTCACAGGAAGACTACATTTTGTGAATGACATCACGTTATTTGTTGTCGTTCTTTCACCAATGTCGAATTACTGTTCAATCACTTTCAGTGTCACTGTAGATTCCGACAACGCTTTTAAAAAGGAAATGTGGACCTTACGGTTGCCGTACATATTGATACTATGTTTTTACGTTGCCTACATTGATGTGTTTTTCGCAGGATTCCAATGATATGACGTCATGACAAAGGAGTTCGGCAGAGAACGTCTCGTACAACGTCGCGCCATTCTTTTATCACCACACTGTGGTGATACAACATCTTGTATCAGACATCTTGTATCAGACAGGCTACTGTCATTAATTGCAAAGGAAAACGTACATAATGTTAGATAACTTTATTTATTTACGTCTGCTAACCACGCAGAGGGAAAATGGCGCCTCAGGGTGTATGAATTTTAAACACCGGTGTAAAATTCCGTACACCCCTGATTACACCAAGATAACTAATAATATGGAGATTTTAACACCCTTCCGTAGCCTGTACATCCTTCGGCTGCGGCTGAGGATGTACTTGCCTACTTCAAGGTGTTAAAAACTCCTTATCTACGGATATGAACGTAAATAACTTACAATATAGAATATATACAATGTAATTCCTATCCTAATAAAGTAACTGTGATCAGAGGACTAAAACAAAAAAGTATTTATTCAACAGATATTGTAAATATATATAAAGAAAATCAAATAAAAAAATTAAAAAAATAAAAGAATAAAAGGATACCTTAAACATTTTACTTACCCTGTACATCTGTGAAAATGCTTCATTAGAACAATTCCAGGGCGTTGCTGAAAATTGAAGAAATAATGTAAAAAAAAATGAACATTTGTATAGAAATATACGAAACACGGGATAATAGGTATTTACACAGTATACAAACATGTGCGCCTAAATTTCCTTATTGACGTTGATTATGTGCACCTTTTGACGTATTTATAACAAGGTGGGGATTTCACACATCTTCAAGGTAAGTTTTTCGATATTTGTGATTTATATATATAATTATTCTCTTTGAAAATTAACAGAATTACTCGGTAATGATTAGTTTAAGTGCCGTTCAATTTATTTCGATTGAAATTAAACAGAAAAGTAATTATTGTTATTTAAACTTATAATTTGCTTGGTATCAAAACGAAAACTTAATTTTTTAAAGCTTTATAGTTAAAGGTAATGGCTGATCTTTGTACTGGTACTTCGGACGATGGTAAGCAACATTTCGCGAAGTTACATTAAATGAAATAACGATTTCTAGGTGAAAACGGCGAAAATAGAATATTCAGACATTCTATTTTCGCAGTTTTCACCTAGAAATCGTCATTTTTTCATTTTTATAAATTGCTGTCAATCATTTTTTTCTCTAAACATAATTAAATATTTCCAATGACATGTCTTATGGAATTTTATATCTTGTGCAAACAGGATTCGAAGGTAGATGACTTGATGCTGCTGTAAATGGTTTACAAACTAAAATAGCTGATGTTCTCGTGGCAAGTAGAATTTTGATTGGCTAACAAGGTACTTCTAAGGATTAAGGGAAGACAGAAACTTCTTTGAAGAAATGCGGTGACAGAAAATCAATAATCTCGCTCACACAGCAGACGACGTCTCTCACCTATATTTCATAAACTACAGAAAATGATATGACATTTATATTGCAACATGTGACCCACATTTCACTACTTGACAGAAAATCAATAATGGTTCTCTGTGACCTTTTGTCCAAAGATACACGTAATTTATGTTTTTCCTATAATAACGACATACTTCTTAATGTTG
>MJUT01023217.1:21553-31850 GCA_002080005.1 Gigantidas platifrons
TTGATCAGTTGAAATTTGTAATTGATTGAGGATCTTTACTGCATAAAATAGCATTTACAAAAATATCTCATTTTTCGAATATTTATGACCAACATATGAAGATGATTTTCACAGCCTATTATTGTGTGTAATAGATATATACACATACCGTCTTAAGATAAAACACATCTACGGTGAGTATTTTTTTTTGTTTGTTTGTTTTTCTGTTGGTGTTTAACGCCACTTTCAACAATATATCAGTTATATCGTTGCGGTCAGTTTTATTGGTGGAGGAAACCGAAGGACCCGGAGAAAACCACCGACTTGTCGCAAGTCACTGACAAATTTATCACATAATGTTGTACACTTAGCCCTGAACGAGATTTTACCTCACAACATCAGTGATGATAGGCACTGCTTGCATAGGTAGTTGTAAATCCAACTACCATTCTATCACGGCCAAGGAGAACATGTTCCAAATCATATGTGTTATGTTTAGTGGGCGTGGTTTACAACATATAAACATTCAATGTTAATTTTATAATCATCTGGAATCAGCTATTACTATGTTGGTGTCTATCATTAATTCATATCATATCAACGGGCTAACTCCGGACAGTTACCAGCTCCGGTCCGCAAACTACCCTCCACTGTATCCAGCGGATGAACCATGTTCGGTAGCGGATACGAGAACTGTCCGGAGTTTGATCAACGGGAGGAGAACTGTGGTGTTGTAGATAAAGTTGAGTAAGCCGGAGAAGGAGACGAATGTTCCGTAAATGGATAACTTGGTGGTCTTGTTGAGACTCCAATTTGATAAGCTGGTGAATAACTTGGTGGGTCAGGTGGTCTTGCTGAGATTCCCATTTCATCAGCTGGTGAATAACTTGGTGGATCAGGTGGTCTTGCTGAGATTCCCATTTGATAAGCTGGTCTGTACGTATATGTGGAAAATGTGTAAGGTGTTGCTGATGGTGGTTCACTGCCAAACTGAGTTTCTGCAACTGAAGACATTAGTTATTAGCAGTCTAATAAAAACTATACGTTTGTTGTATGAAACGTTTAAAAATACAAAATGGATTATCATGAGCCGTAAATTTGCCAATGATTGGTTGGCTCGGAAATCAGGATAATGTATCCGAGTGAGTCGACATGTCTATCCGCGGATTGTTGTTTTAGCTACATCCAGTGTCGGGTCACGTCAGGATTCATTTCTATTCAACTGACCAAACAGCGATGAGCCTACTAAATCTATAGATATTGATATCGTTACACACCAAGAGCTGTTATCTGATTGGTCAATATATTCAACTGTCTTGCATATGATTGGTTGGTCTAAAATGAACGAAAGGTTACATAACATGACCCCAAGCGGGATGTTATTATATGCTAGTGTATTGCAAAAGATAAATATTAATAAAGATACAACAAACGTTTAATTGTAAAAGGACTGTAGTTATCATGTATGCATAAAGACAGATGAACCTCAATATCAAGAACTTGAATGAGTCGCTTTCTGTATTAACTCGAGATAATAACCTGAACGTACTTAGTAATCGTTAACTAGACTATTCGAACTATATACTTTAGTAGTAGCTTCCTTCAATTCGAATAATTCTAGTCATAATAGTTTCCTTCAGCTCGAATAATTCTAGTCATAATAGTTTCCTCCATCTCGACTAATTCGAGCTATATAGTAACTCGCTTCAATTCGACTAATTTGAGCTATGGTATCTGTCGTCAATTCTACTAATTCGAGCTATAGAATCTGTCATCAATTCGACTATTTCGGGTTATTGTATCTGTCGTCAATTCGACTAATTCGAGCTATAGTAGCTGTCGTCAATTCGACTAATTCGAGCTATAGAATCTGTCGTCAATTCGACTATTTCGGGTTATTGTATCTGTCGTCAATTCCAATAATTCGAGCTATAGTAGCTGTCGTCGATTCGACAAAATCGAGCTATAATAGCTGTCGTCAATTCGACAAAATCGACCTATATTATATGTCGTCAATTCGACTAATTCGAGCTATCGAAGCTGTCGTGCATTTGACAAAATCGAGCTATAATATATGTCGTCAATTCGACTAATTCGATCTATAGTAGTTTCTATCAATTCTACTAATTAGAGCTAAAGTAGATGTCGTCAATTCGACTAATTCGAGTTATATTAGTTTCCATCAATTCTACTAATTCGAGATAAAGTAGATGTCGTCAATTCAGCTAATTAGAGCTATAGTAACTGTGGTTCATTCGACACAACGAGATACCATTGTATGTTCGATATGATATACCACTAGCAGGAGAGTCAAGCAGTCCTCACTTAATTTTCAAAATGATCAGTTTTATGTGTATGGCCAATTGCTTTTATAAGATGTCGATGCAATATTCAGAGCTTGTGGTTCCTATCAGGAATTTGTTAATTGAGTGAATGAATGATTGTTTTTAGCGCAAACTCATCTATGACCAGAACAAGTTAATTTTCAATGAGATGGTAATGAGGTCTGCTTAATATTAGACCAACATGCTTAGTTGGATTTTGATAGTACTAGCTCACTGAAATAACGATGACGCCCCACTCGGATACGTCATCCTGATTCCGAGCCAATCAGTCTTTGCTCATTCTCCTTAATGGTGCTTGCTTAGCGGAGAAGCAACAAATGCCAATTTTATAGACTTTCGTTTTACCCGATCGCGACTCGAACCCAAAATCTACCACATTCAAGATAAGCACACTACACCACCGACGCGGTATCTTAGATATAGGATTGCTGCTAGCAAGGAAGCTACTGAACCAAGGGTTCCCAGAGACTAAGATGACGTCATCACTTCGAAATGTATATGGTCGCCACCATGACTTGGTTAACCGTTGCGGAATATATGTATCACAAATGGCCACGGATGTGCTTCGCTTGTCATAGTCATAATTCAGTCTTTTCTTTATTCATGACGTATCGACCGGTTCGTGACAAGAGTAACACGATGGGCGCCACAATTGGAGCAGGAACTGCTAACCCTCCTGGGAAACCTCCGATTTTAGTGGAGTTTGTGTTGTGCAATCTATATTTTTCTATATACCGTAGTGCTTTGTAGATAATCGTTAGTCCTTTTGCCTTTTGTTGCCATTGTTCTTCGATTTAAAGCTACTAATTACCATTTGTGTATCTACAAACCTCTCTTCTAATAGTTTAAAACAGTCAGAAAGCCTACAGTGTTTGTTTTCTACTTTCCGTTTTAAAATTCAGTTATTCAGCTTAAGCTATCAAGTCTCACTTAAGACGGGGAAGCCATATAAACCTGTTTAACCCCTCCACTTTGTATTGAAGTGCCAGGAAGGTGACCGGTCATGTATTTATGTGTTACTGATATCTGATTTGCCCCTTTCTACGATTTTTCTATTGGATTTTTGAACTGTTCCGACAGTGTGCATTTTTTGGTTTTCATTTTGTTTAATTATTTTATTTGAAATTAAAATGTTGTTCTCCGTCGTAGACCTTTTTGCCTCATCATATTCTCTCAGCTAACCACTACATCATCATAGCCAGCAAGGGCAGATTGTAAGTTAGTATATTAAATAGTATTATATATATATATACATAGTTGGCTCTATGACAGCTACGATCCCTCTGGTTCTCGCTTGTTGTACAACTTGTTCTCTTTTTGAACAGCCAATACACCCAAAAATGTATGAAAAGAGGACAAGAGCTAAGAATACAAAGGAACCCACACTTATTCCTGCTAATACACCAGTCAATCTAAATTTGTAAAATATAATTATTAGAAAAAACAATCATACTATCAAAATAAACGTTTTCATACCGCAGGCACAAGAAACATCAGGAGATGGTTATCATACCTCAGGAATAAGTGACCTTAGTCGATGGTTCTCATACTTCAGGAATAAGTGACCTTAGTCATTGATCCTCATACCTCAGAAATAATTACCATACTCCATGTTTCTCATACCTCAGGCATAAGTGACCTTAGTCGATGGTTCTCATACCTCAGGCATAAGTGACGATAGTCGATGGTTCTCATACCTCAGAAATAATTACCATAGTCGATGGTTCTCATACCTCAGGAATAAGTGACCATAGTCGATTGTTATCATACCTCAGTAATAAGTGACCATAGTCGATGGTTCTCATACCTCAGGACTAAGTGACCTTAGTCGATGGTTCTCATACCTCAGAAATAAGTGACCTAAGTCAATGGTTCTCATACCTCAGGAATAAGTGACCATAGTCGATGGTTCTCATACCTCAGGAATAAGCTACCATATTCGATGGTTCTCATACCTCAGGCATAAGTGACGAGAGTCGATTGTTCTCATACCGCAGAAATAATTACCATAGTCGATGGTTCTCATACCCCAAAAATAATTACCATATTCGATGGTTCTCATACCTCAGGAATAAGTGACCATAGTCGATGGTTCTCATACCTCAGGAATAAGTTACCTTTGTCGATGGTTCTCATACCTCAGGCATAAGTGACGATAGTCGATGGTTCTCATACCTCAGAAATAATTACCATAGTCGATGGTTCTCATACCTCAGAAATAATTACCATAGTCGATGGTTCTCATACCTAAGGCATAAGTGACCATAGTAGATGGTTATCATACCTCAGTAATAAATGACGATAGTCGATGGTTCTCATACCTCAGAAATAATTACCATAATCAATGATTCTCATACCTCAGAAATAATTACCATATTCGATAGTTCTCATACCTCAGGCATAAGTGACCATAGGTGATGGTTCTCATACCTCAGTAATAAATGACGATAGTCGATGGTTCTAATACCTCAGAAATAATTACCATAGTCGATCGTTCCTCATACCTCAGGAATAAGTGACCATAGTCGATGGTTCTCATACCTCAGTAATAAATGACGGTAGTCGATGGTTCTCATATCTCAGAAATAATTACCATAGTCGATGGTTCTCATACCTCAGGAATAAGTGACCATAGTCGATGGTTCTCATACCTCAGTCATAAATGACGATAGTTGATGGTTCTCATACCTCAGAAATAATTACCATAGTCGATGGTTCTCATACCTCAGGAATAAGTGACCATAGCCGATGGTTCTCATACCTCAGAAATAATTACCATAGTCGATGGTTCTCATACCTAAGAAATAATTACAATAGTCGATGGTTCTCATACCTCAGGAATAAGTGACGATAGTCGATGGTTCTCATACCATAGAAATAATGACCATAGTCGATGGTTCTCATACCTCAGAAAAAATTACCATATTCGATGGTTCTCATACCTCAGGAATAAGTGACCATAGTCGATGGTTCTCATACCTCAGAAATAATTACCATAGTCGATGGTTCTCATACTTCAGGCATAAGAGCCCATAGTCGATGGTTCTCATACCTCAGTAATAAATGACCATAGTCGATGGTTCTCATACCTCAGAAATAATTACCATAGTCGATGCTTCTCATACCTCAGGAATAAGTGACCATAGTCGATGGTTCTCATACCTCAGTAATAAAAGACGATAGTCGATGGTTCTCATACCTCAGAAATAATTACCATAGTCGATGGTTCTCATACCTCAGGAATAAGTGACCATAGCCGATGGTTCTCATACCTCAGAAATAATTACCATAGTCGATGATTCTCATACCTCAGGAATAAGTGACCATAGTCGATGGTTCTCATACCTCAGTAATAAATGATGATAGTCGATGGTTCTGATACCTCAGAAATAATTACCATAGACGATGGTTCTCATACCTCAGAAATAATTACCATAGTCGATGGTTCTCATACCTCAGAAATAATTACCATATTCGATGGTTCTCATACCTCAGGAATAAGTGACCATAGTCGATGGTTCTCATACTTCAGGCATAAGTGACCATAGTCGGTGGTTCTCATACCTCAGTAATAAATGACGACAGTCTATAGTTCTCATACCTCAGAAATAATTACCATAGTCGATGGTTCTCATACCTCAGGAATAAGTGACCATAGTCGATGGTTCTCATACCTCAGTAATAAATGACGATAATCGATGGTTCTCATACCTCAGAAATAATTACCATAGTCGATGGTTCTCATACCTCAGGAATAAGTGACCATAGCCGATGGTTCTCACACCTCAGAAATAATTATCATAGTCGATGGTTCGCATAGCTCAGAAATAATTACAATAGTCGATGGTTCTCATACCTCAGGAATAAGTGACCATAGTCGATGGTTCTCATACCTCAGTAATAAATGACGATAGTCGATGGTTCTCATATCTCAGAAATAATTACCATAGTCGATGCTTCTCATACCTCAGGAATAAGTGACCATAGCCGATGGTTCTCATACCTCAGAAATAATTACCATAGTCGATGGTTTTATACCTCAGAAATAATTACCATAGTCGATGGTTTTCATACCTCAGAAATAATTACCATAGTCGATGGTTCTCATACCTCAGGAATAAGTGACCATAGTCGATGGTTCTCATACCTCAATAATAAATGACGATAGTCGATGGTTCTCATACCTCAGAAATAATTACCATAGTCGATGGTTCTCATACCTCAGGAATAAGTGACCATAGTCGATGGCTCTCATACCTCAGTAATAAATGACGATAGTCGATGGTTCTCATACCTCGGAAATAATTACCATAGTCGATGGTTCTCATACCTCAGGAATAAGTGACAATAGTCGATGGTTCTCATACCTCAGAAATAAGTGACCATAGTCGATGGTTCTCATACCTCAGGAATAAGTGACCATAGTCGATGGTTCTCACACATCAGGCAAAAGTGACCTTAATCGTTGGTGTTCATAAATCAGGTATAAATGACCTCAGACATAGGTGACCTTATTCGATGGTTCTTATACCCCAGACATAAGTGACCATTGTCGATGGTTCTCATACATCAGGCAAATGTGACCTTGGACGATGGTTCTCCTACATCAGGCATAAGTGACCTTATTCGTTGGTTCTCATACCTCAGGAAGAAGCGACCTTAGACGATGGTTCTTATGCCTCAGGAATAATTGACCTTAGAAGATGGTTCTTATACATCAGACATAAGTAACCTTAGACGCTGGTTCTCATACATCAGGCATAGGTGACCTTACATGATGGTTCTCATACATAAGCCATAATTGACCTTTGACTATGGTTCTCATACATCAGGCATAAGTGAGCTTAGACGATCGTTCTTATGCCTCAGGAATAATCGACCTTAGACGATAGTTCTTCTACCTCAGGCATAATTGACCTTAGACGATAGTTCTCATACCTCAGACATAATTGACCTTAGGCGACGGCTCTTATGCCTAAGGCATAATCGATCTTATACGATGGTTTTTATGCCTCAGTAATAAGTTCCATTAGACGATGGTTCTTATGCCTGAGGAATAATTGACCTTAGACGATGGTTCTTATGCCTCAGGAATAATTGACCTTAGACGATGGTTCTTATGTCTCAAGAATAAGTGACCTTAGACGATGGTTCTTATGTCTTAGGCATAATTGACTTTAGATGATGGTTCTTATGCCTCAGGAATGATTGACCTTTGATGATGGTTCTGCTGCCTCAGGAATAATTGACGTTTGATGTTAGTTCTTTTACATCAGATATATGTGACTTTAGACAATGGTTCTTATGCCTCAGGAATAATTTACCTTAGACGATGGTTCTTATGTCTCAAGAATAAGTGACCTTAGACGATGATTCTTATTCCTCAGGCATAAGTTACCTTAGACGATGGTTCTTATACCTCAGGCATAATTGACCTTAGTTGATGGTTCTCATACATAAGGCATAATTGACCTTAGACGATGGTTCTCATACCTCAGACATAATTTACCGTAGACGACGGTTCTTATGCCTAAGGAATAATTGACCTTATACGATGGTTCTTATACCTCAGGAATAAGTCACCTGAGACAATGGTTCTTATGCTTCAGGAATAATTTACTTTAGATGATGGCTCTTATGCCTCAGGAATAATTGACCTTATACGTTTGTTCTTATGCCTCAAGCATACGTGACCTTAGACGATGGTTCGTATGCCTCAGGACTAATTGACCTTAGTCGATGGTTCTTATGCCTCCGGAATAAGTCACCTTAGACGATGGTTCTTATGCCTCAGGAATAATTGACCTTAGATGGTGTTGGATATTCTGTTGGTGCCCATTTGGTGCTATCTCTCACAAGTACTTATAATTGACTTTGTTTTCCAATCTTTTGAAGTTGAGCGTGCCTTGTGAAGGTTATACAGGTGTACACAACTATTATTAAGTTGAAAGACAGCTTAATGACGTTGATCTAACTGTATTTCATCAACGAAGAGTTTGAAGATACCTAAGGGGCAATCATAATCCGTATATCGAAGAACAGACAACAGAAATGGCCAAAAGAAAAAGTACAGAAGGACAAACAACGATTCACAAAACATACATATAAAACTAAGGATCGAGTAACACGAACCCCACTAAAATCGGGAGTGAACCGTAATAAGTCGTGAATGAGGAAAGGACAGGGAAATGCTTAGGACAAGTGGAACATGTCCGTGGTCATTTGTGACACAGATATTCCATAACGGTCAACCAAGTTATAGTGACGACCGTAAAATTTTCGAAGTGATGACTTCAACTTTACCAAAAGGAACCCTTGGTTCAGTAGCTTCCTTGTTAGCAGGAACCCTCTATCCAGGAAATCCTGATAAGAACCACAAGCTCTGTTCTTCTTCGATATACGGACTCTGATTATCCCTTTGGTATCTTCAAACTCTTCTTAAGCAGTAATGATTGCCAATGCCAAACACAACAAGAAAACGATAAAATATGCACTTACATCCTTGGAGATGCTTCTGTTACAATAGTATACTCGATGACGCAGTGTTGATTGTAAAAACTTCCACCACAGTAACCAGAACAATAAAAATATTGCAAATTCATATTATATTCTTGGCGGCACCTTTCCCCAGCCGTTAGTCCTGTAAAGCGAATGATCTTTAGTACGTGAAAATCTTATGAACTGGTTTGACTAGTTCTAATACTACAGAAAACATTTCTATCAAATACAAACAGAAACTATTATATTTTAGCATCTCTCAGAGAACTATCATTTAACATTTAGGGGTGGGGGGGGGAGCTATGCTGTTTTCCAAACAAACAAACATGCATGTATATGTCGCCACATTATTATGGAAAAAATGACGTTGATACAAAAAATATATAATCTGACGCTGCAGTTTCTAGTGAATAAGTTGTAAGATTTGAACAAAATTTATTTCTTTTTCTATGTCAATAAAAGAATAATTCGAGTGAGAAAAAAAATATGGCTCGGGAAAAAATACAACACCCCATTTTACAAGATGATTGGTTTTTTTTGTAGAATTTTAAGCATATTCCTATTTAAATGCTCCAATATTAAATATGTAATATGATGGGGCAGAACGAATTACATGCTTAGTTAGCGCACTTTTCATACAATTTACAGCACAACTACACTATCCTCGTTTCATTTGTTTTTTGTTTTTTTAATATAAGAACCTCCGGGGAACTTTATATTTCATATCAATCACAGTTGATAGATATCTATTACATGGCTTACAGCGATCTCTCTAAAACATTTTATGGTTGTCATCATGCATTGGTCGACGTAGTGCATAACGACACACATAAGAAAAATGATGTGAGAAAAATAAATAAGACAAACATCTACCCCAAAACAATTTTACAAAAGAAGTATAACATATTTTTACTCCACAGGAATCTCCTATGTATAACCTATAGCTACTCTACAGGAATTTCCAATAGTTTTGTATGTTTATCAGGGATACTCTCTACCCCAACCAAGCCATTCCTGCTCCGGGATACTGACTACCTCAACTAATGCTATTTCTTGGTCCATGATGCTCTCTACCTTAACCAAGCCATTCATGCTCCGGGATACTGACTACCTCAACTAATGCTATTTCTTGGTCCAGGATACTCTCTACCTCAACCAAGCCATTCCTGCTCCGGGATACTTACTACCTTAACTAATGCTATTTCTTGGTACAGGATACTCTACCTCAACCAAGCCATTCCTGCTCCGGGATACTGACTACCTCAACTAATGCTATTTCTTGGTCCAGGATGCTCTCTACCTTAACCAAGCCATTCCTGCTCTGGGATACTGACTACCTCAACTAATGCTATTTCTTTGTGCAGGATACTCTCTACCTCAACCAAACCATTCCTGCTCCGGGATACTGACTACCTCAACTAATGCTATTTCTTGATCCAGGATACTCTCTACCTTAACCAAGCCATTCCTGCTCC
>MJUT01023226.1:13324-26756 GCA_002080005.1 Gigantidas platifrons
CTATTAACAAGTGTTGTAAATTTTTTCAAGAGTCACATTCCCCTTCCGCGAAAAAGACCCCATATAGAAAAATATTTCCCTTTTTCAAGGTATAAAATTAAACCCACAAATGCACTACATTTCACTTTGACTGTCACATTGATTTGCTTGCCCCTTCAAAACAGATGTGGTGTCTGGGAAACAGTTGATGCGAAATAAAATAATAATGTAATAGAATGTAAAACTGGGTTGTTGCATGTTATAGTAGTAGCTCCTACACCAACTGTTCTTTCCATTTTTGGCACTATTCAATAATTATATTACATGTAGTAGTTCCCCCTATATGTGAATAACATATTGATGTCTCTGGAGTTTGCTCTCAATTTACTATTTCAAAGTTTGACATCTTTTTCTAGAAGTATACTGATATTTTGCGATTGTGCATAGCATACAAAAAATCTACATGCAAGCATGTTCGATCGTTTAACATCACCTTTGGTGCTTTCATTTTATTTTATTTTATTGTATTTATTAGTAATAGTAATAAAAGATAACGACCCGGCGGCAAAAAATTGACTTGAGGAAACCGACAATCATTTCTCAAGGATAATTCTACTGACACCGCTGATTTCGATATACCATTACCAAAATAAGTAAAATAAATATCGGAAACCAGTCGCAATTTTGGTACGTCTAAAAACCGGTGCGGGAATTAATAATTCTTGACATCGCTCCCAAAATTTTCAGTCGTCACCTGGGCGAGAAGTAATCAAGTTTTCATTCGCCCAATACAATTTTAAGTCGCCTTGGGCGACTGGGCGACTGTTAGTGTAGATCCCTGTGTTTAATAGATATCTACGTACCATAAGTTGTTTACAAAATACACTAATATTATAGTGATTGGGATTACCACGCGCCCCGCGCCATAGTCGCATTACCCGACGAAATGGCGCATTTCCACATAAAAACTCCGCGTCATACGCGCACATTCGTTTTCTGATGAAGTCAGACGTACATTCTACATACAGCCGAACCGTTCTGTCAAGACTGCACGGACATAGTCTCATTGAAAAAAATTTAATCCCAATCACTGTATCTAATTTATAATTTAGTTTTTATTTCAAAATGATCTATGAAAGTTCAACTGCAAATCAACATCGATATCTGGTACCTTGTGTACATACAATTTTATACCTTTACATACGGAATTCAGGCTTAAATAAATCGTAAACCAGTTTCAAAAACTGATATATCTAATAAAAGCAAAGTACAACAACGAGCAACGGACTTATAACACTTTCCCGGCGGGAAGTATCGGATACCGATGATGATCAGCATGTCACTTTCCCGTGTTTTTTTTTACTTTCAACGGGAAACGTGAAATGGGAATTTTCATGCATTGCACAGCGTTTATCATGCATATCAGATGGATTTTTTTGTCCAGATCAAGGTTTAAGCCAAGAATTAAAAAAAGTGTTAAGTTCAAGCTCGTATGTCCTTCATCATATTTATTCAAACAGAATGGTGTGAGTTGTCAGACAGTTTATATATCTCCTCCACCCATGTATTAAAGTTTGTTAAATGTTTTTATTCTACATTATTTTTCACACTGGATTTTGGTGCATAGTTCGGTCATTATGGCCCATTCATATCAAAAATGTCCCATTGACAAGGAAGGGAAGGGGGCCATAGTCCCATTGAATTTTTGTTAATCCCAATCACTGAATATAATTATTGTTTCAGTTTGTAAACAAACATCTGCTTTGCATAATCATATCCTCGGATTTACCTTTTTCTAAGAAGACACGTGTTCTTTAATTAATTTATTTTATAAAAATATATAACCTATATTTTCTGTTTTTATATATAATTATTAATGTAAAAGTACCTTACAAAAGAACAAAAAACCATTCAGAAAAATTTGTCAAAATAAAAATAATCCTGATTCTGATCCGAACTTAACAGCAGCTCGCTGGTAAAATTTGGCCCATAATTTGATTATATTTCACTTCACATCCAAAATTTCACAAGAAGACGTATGTTGAATGTAAAATAATACAAACCTCCTTGTGAAATTATATATTTCAAACTATTACATCCATATTTTGTCACAATATATCCATTAATAAATGTCTGGCAAACTCATTTACCTAACACGATACACAAATCTAGCAACATTTTTTGGCTGTAATGGTTGAGTATATAGCCAAGGGAGATAATCGTTTCCGATGCCTGCTTTCAACCTCCACCCACATACTAGTTTTTCTTGGGATATTTAGATGAAGTGTAATGTGTAAGCTCTCAATTTTGAACTTTGTGTGAGACTTCTAGTATTAACTGATGCTAAATGGTAGCTCATTTTGCCCATAGACTTGTTCAAATTTCATCATATTTTTTCCTTATCTTTTCTAGGTTATGACCGAAGATGGTAGATCAAAAGGATTCGGCTTTGTCTGTTTCAGTTCTCCAGAGGAAGCCACAAATGCTATGACCGAGATGAACGGGAGAATTGTTGTCGCCAAGCCTCTATATGTCGCCCTTGCCCTGCGCAAGGAAGACAGAAAAGCCCAGCTAGCTTTACAATACATGCAGTGTATTGCCAGTATCAGAATGCAGGTAAATTAAGGACAATTGTTATGTTGTTATACCTCCACCCGTAGAGAGGGGGCTATATTGCAATCACATTGTCGGTCCGTCCGTTAGTCCGTCCGTCCGTTTGTCCGTCCGTTCACACTTTCGTACCAGATATCTCAGCTTCTACTGGAAGAAATGATTTTATATTTGATATATGGCTTTTGCATGGTAACTTGTACCGTGTCCCCCTTTCCAGGTTTACCGCACATCTACTTCCTGTTTACAGTGCAACTTAGACTTTTTCATGTTTGCCGTAATGAAAACTTTCGTAACAGTTATCTCAGCTTCTACTGGAAGAAATGATTTTATATTTGATATATGGCTTTGGTATTGTGACTTGTACCGTGTCTCCCCTTTCCAGATTTACTGCACATCTACTTCCTGTTTACCATGCGACTTACAAATGAACGAGTGGGGGTATTCTTAGCACGACGTAGCGTGCAACATCTTGTTTTTACAGTATTAAATGATACCAAGTCATAACCAGGGGGCGTCATGATCGTGATTGTACGGTAGTTGGATTTACAACTACCTGTACAATAATTTCCCATCACCACTACAGTGTGAGTTCGAACCCCATTCATGGTGAGGTGTACTCAATACAACATTATGTGATGTCTTAATTGCATCTGTGACAGCGTCTTTATTATCACCCTTTCCCTTTACAAAGTTTGATAATTTCAACTGGTGGGACGTTTTCACATGTTTACGTATGCACACAGCACATTAATAAAGATCAATATCGATTTTACGCTTTAAATTACATCGATTTCACTTTACTTTCAAGCACAAAAATGACGATCCCTAAAATCGATTCGATGACGGACAATTATCCAGAATTTCCGGTCGCCAACCTCAATTACGCTGGTGGTCATGGTGGCCACCAGATTTAAATTTTGGTCGCCAAAAACGAAATTTGGTCGCCCATTTTAGTAGACAAAATTGAGCCCTGTTGTCTACTTATCTCTACAGGTTTATGATGGTAATATATATAGTTGCCATCTGAGATGAAAACTGTTTAAACTTATATTACATGAAATAAGATTATTTTCCCACAAACGTAAAAAATTATGATGATTTTAATTGAATAGCTTCATCAGTTTTGATATAGAAAAACTCTTCAATTTTGGAGTTAGAAAGAAGTCAAAATATTGACCTGTTACTACCAAACCTCTTAAAAAACATTTTAAAAGTTGAGACAATTCAAAAGAAATACCAATAATTACACTTTAATAATAAACAAAAATCGGACAAATATTTTTCAACAAAATATGCAGCTATTTATTTTGTGGTATACCAGACTTAAGAAGAGTTTGAAGATACCAAATGTTCTACAGCTGAGATAACGAATCTTGGAAAATTTATTCCTTCAATATTGTCTCTGAAAATTATATTGAAAAGATATATCTAAAGCAGGCCGATTCGGGCGAAGAAGTCGCCTTGTGAAGTTTGACTTCGCTTTCTCGTTGGTCAAAAGCGAAGTTCAAGTCGCCTTGTAATTTTGAAGAGTCGCCCTATGTTGCCGCCCGCGTAATTTCTCCTCTTGTCTTTTATGAAAATGTCGGTATCGTGCAGGTCACGTGTTTATTGAAGTCTATCGTATCCGTTAAGTATTTGTAAAGTGATTTTCTTGGAAAGTAATTCATTGCGGTTTATAGAAACTTTAATTTCGTTCATTAGAGCTTTATATGTTTATATGCGCCCGACTTAAAATAAAACTATTTGTATTTGTTTTTCGTAAAAGAAAAACATCAGTGGCGCCATTTTGGAAAGGGGACGCAATGAGGTACTCTATGTGCTACCGGACATGCCAAGAAATCCCAGCCAAAAATTCCGGTCGACCCCCTATGGCACTCATTAGTAGCTAAATCATTGAAACAGATTAGTCAATGACCTGTATCGCAACAGCAGGCGAAGTTTCCATAGCAACTTCCCTTCTTCTCATTAAGTTTTATGATAAAAAGATTGACCAGTAGGTTACAATAGCTCAATTATTTGTTTACAATGCACCGGTAAGATTTTGACCCCAAGACAGAGGAACGTATTAAGAGTAAAGGGGAATCTGATTGGATGAATGTGTACTTGAAAAGTTTTATTCTTGGAAGCTGAATCACTTTTGTTAAAATATAAGAGCATTTTAGTAAGATTAAAAAAAAAATAAAGTGGATTTCTATTTTTTAATTTGGATGGGGTGTTGAATTTTTTGTTACTTGAATTTAGTGCGGAATTAGAAAGCTTCCATTTCAACTGAAATCTATGGATAGAAGAGCCGCGGAACGCATATTTTTTTGGGGGGGGGGGAGGAGACAACTTTTGCATGTCTTCTTTCATAAACTGAAAACCAAATTTGATTACCAATTGTAGTTTTTTTTAATAGTATTTTTTTCTATATGACTACCCTATGGAAAATGCATTGTAAATAATTGCACTCTTGTAACCAGTACTCTGAAGTGGTATGGCTATTTTTATCAGTGTTGTAAAGTGTCGTATAAATTTAAGATATATAATTTCAAAGATGGCAAAAAATAGAAATACTCCGGCACTGTTTTATATCAACTAAAATGATAATTTATAAGAATAAACCTAAAAGAAAAATATTAATGAATAATGCTATACACATGCTTAATGAATTCGAAGACATTCCGTCTTGGTTAATAATTTGTGTTAATGAATATATGATTAAAACGGTAATTATGCGATTTAATTCAATAAATAAATACACCCAGTGGGGGAAACATTCAACTTATGTTCACTTATATCGCATGGATAAGAGTGAAAACAAATAAGATAAGGGAAAATAAGTTGAAATGTCAAATATCAATATTTAAAAATCAAAATTAAGTTAACACATTTCAAACTTTCAGATTTATAAATATGTTGATTGCTATGTACAGCTGTGTGAATTGCTTCAATCTCCACATAACACTAGGTCAACAGTTATCATAGATTAGTAGGTGATGGTAATCATCCATGTAATTGGCTCAGTGGGGTGTTTGCAAAATTTCACCGGAGGCAATTTCTTGGCATGATGTTGACCGAAGCTACTTTCAACAAAACGAACTTTTTATATTTTTTTAATCATTTCTGTGACATAAAATCATAGGTCTCATATCAAATATGTTGATATATGCAAATATTGGCAATTCAAAATTCGTTGAAATGCATCGGGGTCGCTTCAGATATTTATCCATCCGCATTGATATTTTATACTCGACACCGGGTTAATATTATTGTCTATCGAACTGTTTATTTACATCCAGACATGTGTAAACGTTAATGCATATCCAATTAAAAAATAGACCTTGAACTACAGTAACTTTCCTCCATTGTTGCAATCTGATTTGAGGTCTGGCAAATAATAATTACATCCTTTTTTTTCTTCTGAGTTTTTGACTGACACTAGTGACAGTGGCAATTTACGTTTGTGCTATATTTTCATTCCTAGCTATATATAGTTGGACCATTGAGCAAATTGACAGAGACATCGTTCTTCTGCTGAAGATTACACAAATATGAGTTATTACAATTTGTGTGGTATTGAATCACAGCACAGTAATATTTCAAAAGGAAAAAAAGTGGGGAGTGTACATATAAAAAATCACTGGTATGCAAGACTCCAATAGTCAAGGTAGACAGAAATAAAAATGTAACATTGAATAGATGTCCTTAAGGTAGTTATGAATAAAATAAAACCCAGAACAAATAAGTTCAAACAGATTTTTAACTATTAACTAAATTTGGGCAGGGTAACTTCAGAGGGGTCGCGAAAGAATGTTTCGATTAATCCCAATTAACTTCTCCCAGAAGTCTCACAACTTCCCTATGTTGTCTCCCATTTCTCCCTGGGAGCTCTCTGAAAGAAAAGTCACTTCTCCCTCCAATTTGAAAGTAGTAAGAGCCCTGATTTAAAGTAAGTTTTTTCCAAATATTTTCTTTTCTTATTAATGAAATGGAAGTATCTCGGATAGTGCAACCATGCTTCAGTGTAAAGAACATTTAGTTCAAATATTTAATTAAAATTCTTTCAAGCATTTTCTTTTCGTATTGAAAACTGCTCGTCACCATTGGCTGTCGGCAATCCTTGTTAAATATGTAAAACTCAAATCGACGTCCATTCTCTAATCGATGTCCAATCCTCAAATATATGGCCGTTTTTCACTTTCTCAAATCGACGTCCAATTACGTCACTGACGTATACTTCAAATGACTCACACCCGTTAATGGAAAAGGGACAAGAGCAGATTCAGCGTACATTGTACTTCTACTTTAGCGGATCCTAATCCTAATCATAACTTAGCCTTACCCCTAACCCTAAACCTAACGTTAACCCTAACCCTAAACCTATCCTTAACCCTAACTAATATTAATGAATGGGAAAATGCTTTAAAAACACACAAAACAAAAAACAACAACTTAAAACAAAACTGTCATTACAATTATTTTTTATGGCAAACTTTGATCGTGTAAACGGGCCTATAGATATGCGAGTTTGGAAAGGACGCCGATTTGAGAATATCCTAAAATTGGACCGTGATTTGAGATATAAAATGACGTTAGTGGACGTCGATCTGAGCAGCATGCTCACAGGTTTTTTCATCTGGGAGTACATGTACCCTTTTACCTTCATTTTTGGGGGTGCAATGTACCCTCTAACTCTTCATTTGGGGTACAAAGAAAATGAACTGCATTTTTAACTTCTGACTTGAGTTGACTTATTCAATTTTTTAGTTTAAGAGTCTTGTTAAATAGTGCTAGTAATTTGTGAAAATAGACTAGCTACAATGTACAGCAATCAGTTACTGACATACTGAATTTTCATTTCTCTTAATTCATTCAAGTATAATTTGCTTAAAGCAAAATATGTTTCATTTAAAATCCTAGCAACTCAACAATTAACCATAATTGAATCATGCATTAGCTTTAAACAAAGTGAAATTTTCTTCCTGTCAGTGTGGGAATTGAGAAATGATCATTCAAAATGGCTGTAGTGATTTTGTGCTGCAAAAAATTATCATTCATTATTCATTATTCAATGGAATGCATTTGGAACAGAGTCTAGTAAAGTAAAACAATACTCAGTTACAACTGAACTCTAGTTTAATTAATTTCTGTACAACATGTTAAACTTAAATTATAAATACAACAAATGCCATTTACTACAGTACAGTAGAGATGTTTCTGAATAGTCTATGATATGTCATCATTAAATTTAACTGCAGTCTGTCTGACTACTTCAGCCCTATCATAACCTGTTTGTTTAGAAGAAAATTCTAAGTGCATTCTGTGTTGCACATTTGTAACAGACCTTCTACTACTTGTAGCATTATGATGCCGGTTTTGGAGAGAAAACCCTCTCTCACATGGGACAGATAAAAGAATATGATCTAATGTTACATAATCTGGAAATATTTCAGCATAATCCTTAACTAAAAACAAACAAAATTCAGTCAAGTTTAAATCTCTTTGGCCATTCATAAGGGGCTTATAACTGGAGAAAATTTCTTCTAGCCCTAACTGGATCAATGACAGGATTAGCTGCGGAACCGTAGCCCTTCATGGTCCTTTTTTTTTTCTTTTTTTTTTTGGCGGACCATAGGGCTACGGATTTTCCCTATACAAAAACTTGCGGAATTTGCGACCTTTGACACCATAGTATAATACGCAAATTGGATGCCGGAGAAGTTAGTCCGTGGGCTAGCATAACCCCCATGCACCCCCCCCACCTTCCATGTTAACATATTTTTTTAGGTCCTCCTATATATNAAATCCGTAGCCCTATGGTCCGCCAAAAAAAAAAAAAAAGGACCAGAAAGGGCTACGGTTCCGCAGCTATGACAGGATCAGCATTTCCATATATATCAAAAGTATTATCTAAACACTGCTCACCATAAGTTCTCATTGTTGCTTGATCAAGCGGCAACAGTTTTGGATTTAATAAACTATTGAAATCATTTAAAATACCAAGGATAAGGTCATTGACAGGGAACCCATCAGTAAACTCTTTGACTAGATTATCAATGAACAGAATTTTCATGGTGTTAAATATATTCCTATCATGCAGAGAACAATGTATTTATATACCACTATATTCTGAGTGCTCATCTGTTTTTAATATCATGTCCTCAACTGTTGGAGGTTGAACAATCATTGGCCTGTAAGACATTATTGTCTCTTTTGTTGCATTAATTAAGTTTTTTAACTGCTGGATGTCCAGGTTATCCTTCTGAAAAGATTTGGATGTTCTATCTAGTAAATCCAAAATATCCCTAAGTAAACAAAGAGCAGATAAAAATTTAAAGCATTTGATTTTTCTTGAAATCCCCCTTGCTTTATTACCACCTTCAGTGTTTGGTGCAGTTGCAACCTCATGCTCAAGGCTTAGTGGCAGAAGAATAGGAAGACAAGCAAGCCTTGACTGCATCCAACATTGATAACCACCTAACTTGTGTTGGTTTTTTAAACCTTTTAACTTTTTGACCCGTCAATTTTTGAAGTTCTCTAACTTTTGCATATCTAGGAGCTGAATTTTGATAAAAATTAAATATTGCTATCAACATTTCATTCACAACTTGAATATATGGTACTCGTGTAGTAGCCCAATAAGACCCAAGAGTTAGCCTATGTGCAGCGCACCAAGCATGAACAATCTTATCATTTCTTGATTTCATTCTTACACCAACGCCTGTACGACAACCTGTCATAACCGAAGCACCATCAGTTCCTATACCACTGACTCTTTTTACATTTATACCTACATCTCTTAACCAACTGACAATACAGTTATATACAGTTTCAGCTTTACCATCTTGAATGGAAATATTTGCACAAAATTCAATGGGTAATTGATTATCATACACAATTTTGCAAAACAAAATAAGCTTTTAGTTCACATGGACCAAAAGTCAAGGTGAACTATTGCCATCACTTGGCGTCCGTCGTCTGTAAAGTTTTCACATTTCAAGCTTCTTCTCCGAAACCACTGGTCCCATTGGAACCAAACTTAGCAGGAATATTCCTTGGATTCTCCTCTACAAAGTTTATGTTTTTCGTTCCAGTCGGATGTTCAACATGGCTTCCAGGGCCAATAATATGCTCTGATTGGCTGAAATTTCAAAGATATTCTCCTCTGAAACTAATGAACTGACTGAACCCAAACTGTAAATGAATGATAATTGGAATGTCCTTTACCAAATTTCTGTTTTTTATGCCGATTGGAAATCCAAGCTCGCCGCCACCGCAGGACATAGATTAACATTGGACCCTATGGGAAAATGTTCAAATGCCTTCTTCTCAGAAACTTCAAATATGATTGAAGCCAAACTGTACATGAATGTTCATTGGATGGTCCTCTACACACTGGGTTTTTTATTCCAATATGAAATTCAAAATGGCGGCTACGGCAGGACTTAGTTTAACATTGGACCCTACGGGAACAATGTTTCAAAACGCTTTTTCTCTGAAACCACTTGGACATTTGAAAGCAAACGGCCCAGGAATGATCATTGGAAGGTCTTCTACAAAGTTGCTGTTTTTTATGCCAATCGAAAATCCAAGATGACCGCCACCGCTGGACATAGATTAACATTGGATCCTATGGGAAAATGTTCAAATGGCTTCTTCTCAGAAACTACAAATACGATTAAAGCCAAACTGTACATGAATGTTCATTGGATGGTCCTCTACAAACTTCTAGTTTTTTGTTCCGATATGAAATTCAAAATGGCGGCTATGGTAGGACTTAGTTCAACATTGTACCCTATGGGAAAAATGTTTCAAAACACTTCTTCTCTGAAACCACTTAGACAATTGAAACCAAACTGCCCAGGAATGATCATTGGAAGGTCCTCTACAAAGTCTCTGTTTTTACGCCGATCGGAAATCCAAGATGGCCACCACCGCAGGACATAGATTAACATTGGACCCTATGGGAAAATGTTCAAATGCCTTCTTCTCAGAAACTACAAATATGATTAAAGCCAAACTGTGCATGAATGTTGGTCCTCTACAAACTGTAGGTATTTTGTTCCAATGTGAAATTCAAAATGGCGGCTACGGCAGAACTTAGTTTAGTTTTGGACCCTATGGGAAAATGTTTCAGAACGCTTCTCTCAAACCACATGGACAATTGAAACCAAACTGCCCAGGGATAATCATTAGAAGATCTTCTAAAAAGTTTGGGTTTTTTATGCCGAAATTCAAGATGGCTGCCACCACATGTCATGGTATTAACACAGGACCATATGGGGAAAATACAGAAATAAGTTCTCTGAAGCTATTGCACTGATTGAACCTAAACTGTGCGTCAATCATTGGAAGGTCCTTTACAAACTTTGTGTTTTTTATGTTGATTGGAATTCCAAGATGAATACCACTGCAGGACATAGTTTTTACATAGGACCAATTGGTTCTTTTTATAACCAGGTGAATGATACAGGCTCTTGAGAGCCTCTGGTCTACAGTCGAACCTCTTGTTTATATTAAGTTACAATAGAAAATCTTGTGTGTGTCTGTGTGTGTGTTCAGTTTAACTACAGTAGACCCTCTTGTTTCTGTTCAACTTTAACTACAGTAGACCCTCTTGTTTATCTTCAGTGTTAACTACAGTAGACACCTCTTGTTTATGTTCAATGTATCTTCAGTAGAACCTCTTTTTAGCTCACCTTGCCAAAGGCAATGTGAGCTTTTGCCATAACTTGGCATCCGTCGTCCGTTAACTTTTCGCATTTTAATCTTCTCCTCTGAAGTGAAACTTGGTAGGAAACATCTATGGAAGGTCTTCTCTACAGATTGCTCATTTTGTCCCGACCATTAACAAACATGGCCGCCATAAGCAATTCTTGTTTCTCATTGGCCGATTTTTATAATGCTTCTTCTCTCAAACCGCTTGGCCAAATGAACCGAATCTTGGCAGAAAGCATCTATGAAAAGTCCTCTATAAATACTGCTTATTTAGTTCCGATCCGTTAACAAACATGGCCGCCACAGGCAATTCTTGCTTCTGATTGGTTGATTTATATAAAAAAAATCTCCTCTGAAACCGCTTGGCCAAATGAACCAAACCTTGGTAGGAATCATCCTTGGAAGGTCCTCTATAAAGATTGCTCATTTAGTTCCGATCCATTAACAAACATGGCCGCCACAGGCAATTCTTGTTTCTGATTGGTTGATTTCTAAAAAAAATCTTTTACACTGAAACCGCTTGGGCAAATGAACCGTAGCTTGGTAGGAGGCATCCTTGGAAGGTTCTGTATTAAGTTTCCTCAAAGCAGAATGAAAGGTGAGCGACACAGGCTCAGCCCACCGAGCCTCTAGTTAGTTCACCCTGTCAATGTGAGGATTAGGCATTGTTTGGCGTCCGTCGTCTGTTAAGTTTGCATATTTTAATCTTCTCCTCTGATATTGCTTTGCTAAAGGAAACAAAACATTTACTGAAGGTCCTCTATAAAGATTGCTCATTTCGTCCGGATACGTTTACAAACATGGCTGCAATAGGTAATTCTTGTTTCTGGTTGGTCAATTTCTAAAAATCTTATGCTCTAAAACCGCTTGTCCAAATGAACCGTAATGTATTAAGAAAGCATATATGGAAGGTTATTTATAAAGATTGCTCATTTCGTCCAGATCCGTTAACAAACATGGCCGCCATAGGCAATTCTTGTTTCTGATTAGTCGATTTCTAAAAAATATCCTCTGAAACTTCTAAGCCTGTTCAAAAATGCCATGGCCGCTGTCGACAGCCCAATTAAAAAAAAAAAACTTTTGAAATTCTAATACCATTTGGCCTAATTAATTGAAATTAGGTTCTGTTGAAAGTTTGCTCAAAGCAGACTGAATTGTGATCGACACAGGCTCAACCCATTGAGCCTCTAGTTTTAGCTGTTTTAACTACAGCAGAACCTCTTGTTTATGTTTTCGATTTTTCAAAATACTTTACCAGCTGATTATGACATTTTGTTCTGTATCCCTCTAGTCTGTATGTGTAACCTCGTTTTGAAACAAAATACTCAGTTGTTGGCATATTTATTCCTTAAATGTTGACTTATTAAGCGTGAAATAAATATTTGACAAGTATATATTTATTTTTAGACAGATAAAATGGTGACATCCAATGATGTTTTATGTAGTATATGTGAGGCACAGCATACAATAAAAAATGCCGACAATTGGTGTCCAGAATGTGAGGAAGGTTTGTGTTCGGAATGCCTTAAACACCATAACGTGTCTAAATATACAAAATCACATGAAGTTATATCGATCGAGAACTACCAACAAATTCCACAATCTGTGTCCAGGATAGTCCAACATTGTACAGAACATGACAGACAACACCAGAACTATTGTCCTATGCACGAAAGCCTGTGTTGTCCGCTATGTATATCTGAAGATCACACCGACTGCGTTGGATTGTTGGCAATAGAGAACATTGTCAAAACTGCAAAGACGTCAGCTATGCTTGACAGTATTGATGATACATTGAAAGACATGTTCAGTAACATGGAAAGAGTGATACGGGACAGGGAAGAGAATCTTACAAAAATCACGGATCAACGGCGAAAAATCCATAACGAGATACAAGAAGAGCGCAGAAAAATAAATGAGCACCTGGATAAATTAGAAGAACAAGTTATTGGAAACTTGGATACTGAGGAGGCGAAAATTAAATCAGAAATTCAAAACCTGCTGGAAAATCTAAACAAGAAGGCAGTAACTATTGCTATGTTACAGAGTAAATTATCAGCTCTGAAACTTTACGGGTCAGATCTACAGACATTTCTGGGAGGAAGAACAATCTTACGTGAAGTTGAGGAGGAAGAGATGT
>MJUT01023235.1:19449-39093 GCA_002080005.1 Gigantidas platifrons
CCACATCATTTTATAAACATATCATTATCTAAACACTAGAGGTCCCACGTCATTTTATAAACATATCATTATCTAAACACTAGAGGTCCCACGTCATTTTATAAACATATCATTATCTAAACACTAGAGGTACCACGTCATTTAATAAAGATATCATTATCTAAACACTAGAGGTCCCACGTCATTTTATAAACGTATCATTATCTAAACACTAGAGGTCCCACGTCATTCTATATACATATCACTATCTAAACACTAGAGGTACCACGTCATTTAATAAACATATCACTATCTAAACACTAGAGGTACCACGTCATTATATAGACATATCATTATCTAAGCACTAGAGGTCCCACGTAATTTTATAAACATATCATTATCTAAACACTAGAGGTACCACGTCATTTTATAAACGTATCATTTTCTAAACATTAGAGGTTCCACGTTATTTTATAAACATGTCATTATCTAAACACTAGAGGTCCCACGTCATTTTATAAACATATCATTATCTAAACACTAGAGGTCCCACGTCATTTTATAAACATATCATTATCTAAAAAAAAGTCCCACGCCATTTTATAAACATATCATTTTCTAAACACTAGAAGTTCCACGTCATTTTATAAACATATTATCTAAATAACTTTATCATTGTGATTTTCATTTCCTTGTATTTTGTATTTGAAACTATTAATAAGGTATGACAATTGTTACACCAATGTCTTCTCAACAATCTCACAATTGTTGCATCAATGTCTTCTCAACAATCTCACAATAGTTACATCAATGTCTTCTCAACAATCTTACAATTGTTACATCAATGTCTTCTCAACAATCTCACAACTGTTACACCAATGTCTTCTCAACATTCTCACAATTGTTACATGGATGTCTTCTCAAGAATCTCACATTTGTTACATCAATGTCTTCTCAACAATCTCACAATTACTTAAAGCCGTTGTGCATTCAACAAATAAAACGCTTTATCATTTTTCTAAGAAGAAGACATTTACTCCGTATATTTTCAATCGCGTGATTTTTTAAAAACTCTACAACAAAGGCAATTGGAAAAAATTGTAAAGGAATATAAAACCAGTGAGCTATAATTATGAACTGACACATTTCTAATATTACGCATTGTGTTTAGTGTTACTTGGGCATTTGTTTTTAAATTTTATAAAACACCTGAGAAAATGAGAAAGACTTTTTTACAAATATGTACAGGAGATAGAGTGAACTGAATGATGAATAAATCAAGATAATGTGTAAACCAGACATAAAATGAAGTGTCAATGTCATATATCTTTGAGAATATAACTTGTTTTATGCATCATACGGAATTCCAGCCATTCGTCATAAAATCTATAATATATACTAAATGTGTCCACCCCCACGTGGTTCATTTATCCCTTCCATGTGACTATTTTGTCCCTCACACTTAACAAAGAAAATGTCGGAAGAACGAATTTTGATCGTTTGCATGTGCCTGATCCTATTTTTTTCTTAGAGAGAAGCAGTGTTTAACAGTGTTGTTTACGTCTGCGTCAGCTTACTAGACATTTCAGTTGATTAAGAATTTGAAATAGAAATGATGCAACTAAATTTCACTAAATGTCAGAAATCGGATACGGTCTATTCAAACACATCCCTACATAGTGTTCCTAATCAGGTTAGACAGGTTTCACAGTATAATAGCGAGCATCACAAGATGCGAGCTAAACAGCAACGTGTGTGTAAGGAGATGAATCATTATACTAACAATACCAACCGGAAGTGGTTTTTAAGTTTCAGCATAGAATGGACAATCGGAGAGAATGACCCATATGGCAAAATCATGCTCATTATTTTATTCATGAGATATGAATATTCATGACGTCGTGGAACCACGTGACATTTGTTGACATCGTGGTAAAATTCAAAGAGAAGAGAGAAAACCCATAGCCTAGCGCCCCCCCCCTCCCACCTTTCCCCACACACACCCACACACAAGTTATATGGTCGGTCCCTTAATCAATGATGAATAATATATTACTACTGCTGTTTTATGTGTTTTAAAACAAATCATATTTGTTCTATATATGATTTATTTGATAATAATGAATAAAAAAGAACGGACTTGAGATTTTATTGTTATGTTTCCCCTCAACGCACCTCACATAATTATTTGATCACGTGATACTTTGTTTATGAAGAAGCGGTGCAAATGGAACAGACGAATTGTATGAAAATGCCTCGGGAATAATGGTACGTTTCACACGCCCAACATCCCTACGTTGCCTCTTAAATGGCGTCGGGCATTGAAAATTGTAAAAACGATCACAATTAATCTTCTCCAGGAACCTACAGATCATAAGTCTTCCATTCAAAACAAATATCAAGTGGAACTTTTTTACTGGAAGTTTTAATGTGAACGAAGAGAACTTATGTTGGTATGGCGGTTTCGTCAGTTTTATCATTTTTGTTAACCATATTTTAAGGGTTTTATAAGAAATGATCGGAAAAGTTGTATCAAAATAAGAAATGATCGGAAAAGTTGTATCAAAATAAGAAATACTCCAGGAACTTCCAATATATTGAGTATGGTATCAAAAATTTGCTTGAACAACCCTAAGCGGTGTTTGGTGAAAAAAGAACTCAGAAAGTAAGTCCAGGTTTAATAAAAGATCAACACGACCTCTTTTACTTCTTCAGCCGTTCATTGCTTAAGTACTACGATGACGTCCATTTGATTCAATATGGCGGTCGTATGCAAATTAGCAAAATGGGCTTGATTTTGCCATATGCGGAAATAGCCCATTAATTAGAATAAAAAATAAGTATCCAGTTTAAAAATAACAAACAAAAAATAGGAATCCGTACAGCTTCTTTACATGAAACGATTAATGTATTTAAAAAAATTACAATCGCTATAGTTTACGTCACACAAGTATTGTTACGTCACGTCATTCATTTCATGATCGCTGTCACTGACACTGTTTAGAGTAANTCAACAATCGATAACTTGAACACGAGGTTAAAACTCCTGTTTTAAAAGGATATTATTATTTTTTTATTAGTTCATAGCATAATATGTTTGTATGAATACAGATTCATTCAAACGATAGGTATCGTATATTTTACAAGGTGTGTTTCCGTAAGACCATCGGAATGAGGTAAACCCAGTATACGTTGAGATTTTCCTAACGGAGATTCCGCAATGTTTACAAAGACGTCACTGGGGTTTCCCCACATTCCTAACCTATGACGTCACGAAAGTTAGTTCCGACTAAAGTACATCTTGTATATATATAGGCCATTTTCTATCACATAGGTTGTATCTATTAGCAAAATAAATGTATTTCTATAGAATACATACTTAATGTTTGATAAATGATCATTACAGAGTGAAGTACAGGAAACAACCTTTCAATTTGAATAAAAAATAACTATCCAGTTTAAAAATAATCCCCCCAAAAAATAGAAAGAAAAAACCGTAGAGCAACGTCGGCAATTTTCGTCCGGAGGCAGTTTTCGTCCACTTTTTATTATCGCGGGATTTTTAAACATATGAAGCAAAGCTTCCGGTAAATGTGCACGAGCGCGTATGCAGTTGGCAGCAAGGTACGTAAAGATTAAGTCTTGGTAATTTGTAATCCTTATACAAAAAATTAGCAGCATATGATCATTGATATTTTTTTTCGCCAATGGCGTCTTACGATACATTTTTAAAAAGATACCCCATTTCTCAACAGTCATTCGCTCATTTGATAAGTTCATTAACGCCAAACCACACAGGGTTCATCGATAATATCTAACAGAATAAAACTGACACGAATACTTCCTGCTTAAGTACATCTGTATTAAATTTATTCGAGTTAGATACTATTTTCATTTCTCTCTACCATTCGTCTATTTTCGTCCAGTAAATGGAGTTGTATGTGCATTTCATTCACAAACTTTGATGCCATTGTTTACATCTAAAAATGACGTCACGGAAACTACGGCGATAGTTCAACCAATTACCGTAATTAAAGTCTGTCGGAAAAAGACCAACAACGTACCAATTGATCCAGGATCATAGAAGGAAACAATAACAATTATCTTATTAAATAATGATCACTGAACTGAACAATGCAGAACTTATTGTTGGTCAATCTGAATAATAAATCAACAGAAATAATAAATAGCGCACAATATATTTTTTAAAGTTAAGTAGACTTCGATTATTACAATCCCCCATATCCAGAAATCATGGCTAGTTTGCTCATTTGCATATCCAAGATGGCGGTTTCTGCAAGCCAGAAATGTTCACAAAGATTTCCTAAAGAAATATTTTGTTCGGGCGTGCGGGCATTTTTCTGAGGTGAAATATTTGGCATTACAAAGGTAGAAACAAGCACAGCAAATTTTAGCTAGATGTACAAATTATTCGCGGTTCCCACACTATTTTAAAAACAAGGCATATTTCTGTGAATTCTAATATGAATATCACTGCAGAATTCAAATCTTAGTCGACTTCTGACCATTTTTTTAATTGTTTACCATGGATGCACACTATTTTCTGAACCAAATACTGAAACTTCCGGTGTAGATCTATCTCTTTTTTCACACATTATTTGAATAGAATTTGTTTTCACGGTAATGGTCGGATTTTGGGAATATGTCAGCTTCTGTAAGAGGCACTTGAAGGGTAACGTGTGTTTTCATTAAAACTCGAATTGTTATCTGCTGAAAAATAGTCAATCATTGTCGACACCGGTTTAAATATAGAAAATATATCAGAGGCGCAGCTGCATATGTACGTTGTCACGCCATGGCGTGCACATCGTCAGGTAATAAAAAAATAGAATATTAAATTTATAATAATAATATTTTTCAGTGTTATACATCACGTACATGATTTTTAATTACAACACTATTTCATTCAGGTGTTCATTTTTTCCTGGTTGCGGTCCGTCTTCCGTAATTGAAATCGTCAAAGTGAAATACAACCGAATTTATATCAAAATGTGACTTGTTTCAATCTCTTCTATTAATTACAACACTATTTCATTCAGGTGTTCATTTTTTCCTGGTTGCGGTCCGTCTTCCGTAATTGAAATCGTCAAAGTGAAATACAACCGAATTGATATCAAATGTGACTTGTTTCAACATCTTTTATAATAAACATTGAAATTTTTTCAAACTTCTATATCACGTATACATGATCTTTAATTACAACACTATTTCATTCAGGTATTCATTTGTTCCTGTTCTAGTTAAAGGTCTTTATCGAACAGCATCATGCATTTTACATGTGATGCAGTTAGTACGTATTTAAATCACACAAAGCTATTTTCTATTTTCATACGTTGGGGAGAGGGGGTGGGATGATTTATCAAGTACATCAATCTGTCCTTTTTTCATGTTGGGCGGAAGTCGCTATTGTACATTCGAAACATTAATTGCGAATTTATCAAGTACGATGCACATGCTACCTTTCTAGTATATTATGGGTTTTTTTCTCGATCGACAGTTCAGAAGAGATGTGGCTATATTGGTATTTCTTAAGACATGGCAAGTTATAATCCAACTAGTTTAACCCCGTCACCTTTTACTGAAGTAACTGTACTAAGTGAAGAAAGTGAGCGGTCATGTATACGTGTGTTAGGGATATCGAATTTGCCTATTTCTACGATTTTTCTATTGCATTTTTTGAACTTTTCCGACGATGTGATACTTTTTTTTTTCATTTTATTATAGGTTGTGAAAAAAGAATTATGATGATGTACCTGCAACAGGGCCTCCAAGAGAAATTTTGCAAGGCGGAACAATACTGCTTTGGGGTCTGAGAACAGGCTGAAGCTTCTCTCAAAGCTGTGGATTTGAGTTGAAAATACCAAAAAATAATGAGAAAATCAAAGTAAAACGCCAATGACTAAGGCTATGGGGCCCTTCAGAGATTCACGGGCCCTTTCGTGGCTTTCCGGGCCCCGTACCGATGTACCGGCTGAACCCTCTTCTCATATGTCCTGCTTTTTACCATCCTAGATTCTGTAAATCCAGTTCTCTACCCTTCTATGGATATAATATTATGTGTTTTGTTAAGCATGCCAGTAGCAAGAGCTACTGCTGAGATGTCATTTAGTGTACTGAGACGTTTGAAAACTTGTGTTAGTTCGACTATGAAGAATGACAGGCTATCATCTTCCCTGGGATTGATGCATATTCACTGAGATTTTGAAGTGGACTTGTACAAATCTGCTAAGACACGAAGGGCAGATTTTTGACAATTTTAAGATATTCTTGTCTATCAAAGTCATTAAAATTGTGCTTGATTCTATGTTATATGAAACCCTGGAATGGCCCCAGATCGCACCATTTTGTATCTCGTCGAAAGTAATTATGGCGTGCACAGCTACGTCCCTGTACATAAATCGAGGCTCCATGAAGGGTGAATAAACTTTTCATTATGATACATTTGAATTCGATGAATTTTTATTACACAATATCAACAAAACATTGAATACTTGTAATAAACACATTAAAAAAATCTAACAATATATATACTAAACGATTTCAATGACATACTAATACTTATGTGGGGCAGAAATTGAAAAAAAAAATGCACAAATACATTTTTTATTTACATATTTTTATTTATTTAATGTGATCATGAAAAGGGGGGGGCAGTGCTTTAAATATATTTTCGATCTTTTATACACATCATCGGATTCCTAATGAACATATATGATCACAATTAATTTTGATACGATCACAAATAATTATCAAGTTATTTATGTGATCAAAACTGTGATGAAATATTATTTTAAAAAATACTAAATACGAGTTTTCATCAGAGTTCATATTGATCAGGGTCTTCCAAATAGGGTTCAACATTTATTTGCTGACGTCATACATGAAGCGATTTGGTTTATGAATATTCATGAGTAAAAGTACCCATGATTTCTGGCTATGCCGTGACGAGAAATGCTCATACCAACAAATATCACTAGAAAAGCGTATTCTGGTCGTTTCATGCAATTTCAAACCAATAAACTGTTCGATGTTTGTAACATTTCTTTACAACACATGAAATAGTAATTAATTGTCAGTTACCAACATTTATTAGCATAAGGTTTTCTTTAAACTCTCATGATCAAAGAAGGCAATTAATCATGATTTCACGGGTGATCAAGAAATGTAATAAAAAGTCTGGGGAAGACTCGAAAAGATAATTAGCGTGACACTGCATTAAATCACTAGAGTGTGGATTTTGACTGTATTTTATCCAATCGTAACTACTCGGCCATTCTCGCTATCTTTCAAATAACCTCGTACGTAGTAGGCGGATAAATAGAACTACTTTTCACATGTCAGTTACATGAAAGTTTGATAAAGTTATATTTTAAATAATTTTCTATATTTCAATTATTTTCATGGATAAAAGTTGAAGTTTTAATTAGTTTTGCATGATTAGATTTTACTTAGTATGTCTTCCATATTGGATTTCCGTGGACTATATTTTTGTGCAGCTTAACTTCCGGCAAACAATTTAAGAAGAATTTCTACTATCTACGTACGAGGTTATTTGCAGGGTAGCGAGAATGGCCGAGTAGTTACGATTGTATTTTATCGGCATGCCCGCCCCGTAACCATTTCGGTAACGCCAAACAGATTTGGAAATATCGCAGCGTTGACTACTTCATGTACTTTTGGCTTCTGGAATAGTGATCATTTTGGAGATAAAACAAAAATCATCCAAAAATATAATGGCCAGAAGAATCGAACCTGTCCTCAGAAAAATCCAAGTTCAGCCACGGACACCTTGCCAATCACAATATGATTAACAATTCAATAAACCCACCTTTGAAGTTGTTAACGATGTCAATCAAGACAATCAAACAAAAAAATGGCTATTAATGATGTGATTGACAAGTTGTCTATTTTTTTAATTACACACACGCTTATTTCCCAGACTTAAATAATTTTAAAAATGTAAACGAAATGTGTGAAATTGCGAAATGAAATACTTTGTTATCATCTGATATTGTGGTGGCTTTTATAATGTACTTCAACATGGCTTGCAATTCAAGTGGTAAACGAAAACAAAACAAAGATCCAAAAAAAAGCCACAGATAATATTTTATGACAACAAAATTGTCGACTTGGAAACATTAGCGGAATCATGAAATAACAAAAAAAAACAAAAAAACAAAAAACAAAAAGAAGCAGCTTGACATATCTTCAAATGACATTTTTTGTAATGCACTATTTTGATAAGGGAGGTAATTCATGATTATATTTATATATGAACTCTGTTCTACATATCATTTTCTGCATAGTTCATTCTTGTGGTTAAGAAGGAAAAGTGGTCTTCAAAATATATTTTATTGGAATAGGAAAAAAAACTTTTTGAATAAAGATATATTTTAAAACAAATAAAATGGGTAATTTACTGGTATCAGAACAAAAAATATTATAACACATTGACATTTAAGAAAAAAATTTGAGAATGCAATTTCAATGCCAAGTCAGCATAAAACTTTCAGAAAAAGGAAACATCATGTTACTCTTCCAAAAGCAGTTTTTGGTAGGGAAATGATTCGGATTTCGGAGGAAAGAAAACAGCAAAACGAAAGAGAAGAAGAATTGAAGGAATAGCGATAATTAGAGAGAGAAATGAAACGGAAATTGAAAGAAGAAGAAAATGCAAAAATAGGCAAAACAAAGAAAAGAAAAAAAGCGAAAAATTGAAGAAAACGGAAAACGCAACAAAAAACAAAAAGGTCAAAATAATCCGTCCGTTTGTGCCAAATGTAAAACTGTAGATGTCAATGACATTTATGTATGTTGTGAGCTTTGTTCTTCCATCTACCATGCCAGTTGTTCCGGTATTGACTTTACTGATGTGCATCAAGATGACATCGTCAGCTCCCCTTTCGAGTGCGACAATTGCTTATAAATAGGCAACATGTTTTATGGATATATGCTTTGAGAACATATAACATATTTGTTATCAAATTATATTGTTGCTACATACAGTATGTATACTGTTTTCTTTGCTTCTTTACCTTAACTATTGACACAGAAACATATTCACAAAAGCTTTGTTAAATATGAGGATCAAGAAGGGTCGGTCTTTTATGTCACAGGTCACTTATTTAAATTCAAAGAGGTCGCTGTAAATGTAGATTATAGGGCATTTTGTGGTGCCGTGCCGTGTCAGTGGTCTTCTGTGAAAGGTCTTTTGAAATGCTTGTATGCAATTATATTAGATGCTCTGGAAAGATTAGCATTTCCTACCCCGTACGGTAGACTGGTCTAAAGTGCACGATATTTCCAAACAGAAAAAGTTCGTCCGATTTTAGCATATTGGTTTTTTTTTATGTCTCTGAGAACCGGTGGCTGCATTTATTCAGTTTACTGCACTGAAAAAGGAAGATACTATTTACATATAAGTAAATCACTAAATGAACATAATAAAAACAGCAATAGACGATCGATTAAATGTTTCCATGTCGTTTTTTTATATAAAGCCGGACATTTCTGTAAAAATAAAACAAAAATAAAAGTCAGGTGTTTCGGAAGGGTTTACAGAAATAACATAAAGCTGGCCAACTCCCTTTCACATCACATAGAAAGAAAAATAAAAGAAGTATTAGATGATTCAATGATTTGATGAAATAGCTTCCACACCGGCAGTTAGATTTTTGCAGTTACTGCAAAGAATTAAAGAAATAATACAGCATATCCAGCTATATGACGTTTCAACATGAAGCTGGACAACAACAAAAAAAAGAAAAAGAAAAATAAAGGAAAAGGAAAACAAAAACAAAAAATCAGTGATTCGGAAGAGTTTAATGCTGCTATTTGATTACTGTGACAATACCAATACACAATGATATTCTCTGGACTCGGCGTGTATTTTTATAAATGCAAAAAATGCACATTATTATACTTTTTTATTTAACAAATTAATCGTTAAAACTTAACATTGATGGAAATGCGAAGCAGACTGTTTGAATTTAACATTTTGGTAGTTTATTTAAAATGGACGAAAATAGCCGAAGTGGACGGAAACTGCCGATTCATCATCAAGTTTTTAAAAGAAGTTAATGATTTGTGGAGGAAAAAGTTCAAACTTTTCAATGAAGGAACACATTTCTTACTATCGATAGAAAATAAATATCAAAATATTGTGTTACGTTTCATTCACTTATGACGTCATATTAGAAAACCCGTTAAGTGGACGAAAACTGCCGACGTTGCTCTACATGAAACGATTAATTTATTTAAAAAATGGACAATCGTTAGACCTTCTTGTTTCGCCCCTAAAGCTGTCGTCACACGATTTCGTTGATCATGTCGCTCATAGTTTCAAAACAAAGAAAAAAAAAGTAGGAGTATAAAGATGATTTTTTTTTAAAAACAATATTGATTCAGTTGCCAACCCTTAAATATAGATTCTCCTTCAGTTGCCCGTATGTTACGATATTTCTCCACTCTCGAGAGTTAAATTAGAAATTTTAACCACTCGCCGTTACGATATTTCTCCACTCAAGAGAGTTAAATTAAAACTTTTAACCACGAGCCGTAAGTGGTTAGAATTTTTAATTTAAAACTCTTGAGTGCAGAAATATCGCAACCCTCATGGGCAACTGAAGGAGAATTTCAGTGTTTCTCCCATTATTTAACACGAACTTTATTTCAAAAGCCGTCAAACGAGTCAAACGAGTCAAATGCGGGGAAAGGCACGAGACATTTTAATCCTCTAGAGGATTACATATTTTTCCACCACTGGTTCAGCGGGGTTAAAATGACGTCATAATGGGAGAAAACTATTTACACTGGTTGGCGTGGCTAACCTATTGTTGGAGGTTAGCCCTGAACTCCTCTATGGAGCTGGCCCCAACTATAGTGTCTGGTAGGTGGTTCCATTATTGTGCTGTTCTTTGGAAGGAGTTTCTGAGTGTTATAATTGGACCTCTCCTTGAAAAACCTATGTTGACCTCTGGTTCTGTTGTCACCAGGTCTGAGGTATAAGTCTCGGTCGATGTCCACGAGTCGATGCTGGATCTTATACATCATAACGAGTCTGCTTATCCTCCTCCGTTGTTCTAAAGTCTGCCTCTCAAGTGATGTTAACATGCTTGTCACACATCCTTGTGTTCTGCTGGTGTAATCATTTATGACGAAGCGGGCAGCTCTTCTTTGTACATTTTCGAATGTCTGTGTCAGGGTTTGGGTGGTGGGATCACAAACAATTGCTGCATATTCCAGGGTTGGTCGTAGGATCGTGAGGTAGCTGGTTTCTCTTACTTGTTTCATTTTGATCAACTGCCGATTGGTCCGATCAAAATTGTTTGTCTACAACAAGAGAAGTGGATCAGTGGGGGCAAGACATTCGATATTTTACATGTACATAAATACATACGAGCAACACGACCCACAGGGGTTTGTTACGATTTTTTTATCCCTCGAATACTCTCATGTGTATACAAATGTATTTTTTAGAGTAGTCAAGGGATACAAAAAAATCGTAACAAGCCCCTGTGCACGACCCCCGGATGAAAAGGATACTTTTGTTTAAATGATAGACGTTTGACTCATCACAGTCACTTGATGTTTCAAAAACTAAGGGGCCCGGGTGGCTCAATGAGTTAGGTCGCTGGATCTAACAACTCATACAAGCCCATCACCAATACGGCGTGGGTTCGCGCCCGGCTTTGTAAATTACAAAACAAGGGTGCACTCGACTCGCAACCGCAAGTGATAAAGTTTACCAGTTGCTTGCCCATGGTCGGTGGTTCTCTCCGGGTACTCCGGCTTCCTCCACCACTAAAACTGGTTGCCATGATATAGCTGAAATATTGTTGTAAGTGAGGTTAAACACCAAAAATCAAATCAATCAAATCATTTTCAAAAACTAAAAAACAAATAAGAAAAACATCTTTTGCTAATTTTTTTATTTTTGCCACTTCAAGAGACTGTGGACTCATAATCATGGACTGGTAAAATACATGTACATGTCTATGCGTAGATGCGATGCTCGCCTGTAGGCTGTGCCTAATCCATATTAACATTAGTCAGTGATTGTTGTTTAACACCATATGGACAATTGTTCAGCTATATCAAATGGAAAGAACAAGCTACTTTCGATGATGTCCGCTTTGTACTTGACCAACACCCTGAGTTGGATCTTTATAGTGCTAGCTCACTGGAGCAACAGTCCATGGGTAGACATGTAGCTACAATCGGACACAACCAGTCTTTGTTCTTACCTTTACTGCTGCGGGTTTTGTCCCGACAAGGGCTCGAACCCACAATCTACCACACTCGAGGCGAGCATGCTAACTAGACCAGCGGCAGAATTATGAAAAATGAAATTTAATGCATCCATCGAACACACACCTATATTATGCACCAATGTAAAGAGGAAAGTGGGAACTTTCAAATTAATGATGCCGTAAGTCACAGAAATGGTAAGATTTTAGCATAAATAGGGTCAAAGGTAAACAATAATATAATTCCAAATATTGTATCAGGGTGAAAATTGATAACTATTATTGTCAAACTAAAGACACATGGACAAGCTAAAAGTTTATGATTTTATTATACATTTATGTAGGCTGTAGAAAATATCAAAATAAATATTGAGTAACGTAATTTGACGTCGAAATCGACGTTTTTTAACAGAAGTGACACTTTATCCACTTTTGTGCTCTTTTTGTTTCCATACACAAATGACCTTGACCTCCACTTATTGAAATTTACATCAGAATGAAGAGTTTCCATACCTTTTTAAATTCTGATCCATCACTGGTATGTTTTGGAGGGGATATAATTAAATTTACTAGTTTTAATCCAGCTGTGTAATTTAGTTTGACTGAGTTGTTTGTCTTACACTAATGACATCTCTGATGTTTATGACTTTCAAACTTCTATGAGTTTTTACTTTTCCGAAAAAATCATTCTAACGTATTTTGACGTTTTTCTTACGTTTTGATTGCATCGATGCCCTTATAATTAGAGACAGAAATACTCTTTTATATTACTTTTGGCAGCTGTATCAAGGTCAGAAAAATGCCTCAATTACTACAATTTGCAATACTTTGTTTTCCAAAAAACAAATATACTAGATTTTAAACAGGATTAAGAGTCTTCGTCTTCTAAATCTCTCTTGTGTGCATTGATATTACGACAGAGATCTGACGATTGGCATGAACAGAATTCAGTACAGGACAAATTATGTTCGAAACACACACAATCCCTACTGTTCACTGATTTCCCTTTGCATGTGCATACTAAATCTGGAAGGAAATCAGATGACATTTGACCTTCAAATAAGACAGGTTCCAGACCACACTTTCCCTCTTTCCAACCGTGGTGGAGAGGTGACCCAATAACTGCCCTAGCTTCATGTGCATTCATCCAGATTTTTGTTTGCAAAGAAGTTCTCAACACATGCTGCTTGAATGTTAAAGGTGGAAGTCTAATCAAGCTGGAATCTTTACATGTGGTCAGTTTAACGCGGAACCTGTTCAGGTCGCTATGACAGCGTTTTGACTTTCCCTTCGGATCATACAGCCTTGATATAAGTTTTCGACAAACATCAACCGAATCAACTACGTCTGTGTGAGATATCATTGATAAGGCACTGAATTGATCGAGTGTTTCTTTCAGTGCTTTAAGCATAAATTATTTGCCGATTCCAAGGAAAGAAGATGTGGTATCACACCCTGTAATAGCATGTCCAGCTGGTAAGATATTGCACACAACTGAATTTAGTGACTTACACAACTCATGTATAGGAATATAACGCCGACAATCCTTATTGCTGGTGATCATTCCTGTTTGGGACCATACCTCACACGTGCTTGTCATTTGTGGAAAATAATATATCAAATGGACGAGAACGTCCGTGTCTAGAGAATTTACCACAATACGACCTTTTACTTTGTTTTCCCTATAAAGTTTGTCAGCATTTAGTGCATGCAAAACTATACGTGTATCTGCCTCTTCTTGTGTACTTGACAAATAACTGCAATCAGTTATACCATTGAGCGCTATCATCTTCACCGTCTCTGGATTTTGAAATGATCCAGCAAGGTATAACTTTTGCCCCTCCCTGAGACAACTGTTTTCAACTAAGTACCTGACAGTGTAACCACCAAGAAATCTTATCAATGACTGTTTATTTTCACCTGAACTGCTCAGAAATGTTTTCCAATCTGGAATGATTCTTCCTTCGATGACCTGAAAAACGTTTGCAGTGAAGAAAGACTTGGACCGACGTTATTGTTCCGCACTTTTGAATGAATTATTGATGTCATATCTATCAAAAATATCAGCAACCATCGAAACAAACTGAAAGGAAGCAACCTGATGTCGAACAAACTTCATTGCCAACTCACCAAAATTTTTATACTTTTTTGCATCAACAGATTGCAACAATGCCATACCATCTCTGATATATGTTGTTTTAAATATCAAATATAGGAAGTGTTGGACTTACCAATACATCCTGTTCCAATAGGTGAGATATATAGAATCTAACACCCGCAAAAGTGCAAGAGAGGGAAATCTCCGACACCCGAGCGCGAGGGTAAGATTTCAATCGTTGGCTGACGATGCTCGTCGAGTCAGCGAACGATTGAAATCTTACCCGAGGGTGTCGGAGATTTCCCTGTCTTGCACTTTTTGCTGGTGTTTGATTTTATTTCTCACTTTTATTAGCTGTTACCTAATTGTTTTGTTTACATTCCCGATCGAGCGTTTTCCCGCAAATTTTGTTTCCATTGCTGACGTACATATTCAATTTATTGATATGCATCGGGGTCTTGGCAGTATTTTAAATGTATTTCATAATAAAATACAATGTATCTAATAAATATATGATAAATGTAAGTGTAACTCAACACTACACCTGTGGCTGTGAAAAAATATTTGAATTTGGTCAAAGGGAAGTAACGTTAGTTACTAACAAGGGAGAGCACTCTATTATTTACTCAAAGTAAACAAACATTGACTAGAAGAGAGTCATTCACCGTGAAAGGTGCATGATAGTTAAATTATTAGCTAGCAGAATAGTATACATACATTAATTTAAAAATACTTATGTAATAGAATCGTGATTTTATTGGTGAAGCATGGAGAACTGGGGGCAGTTGACATAAACTGTACAGCATTTATTTGCCGGTAAAACGCACGTGATTTTTTTTTTGTCTTGCACTAGTGCAAGATAAGACAATCTCACATCGCTAAAAAATAGGAACTGGTCTGTCTCAAAAGTGAGAAAAGTCTGCCTTGCAAGTTTTACGCATAGTGTCATCGTCATGAAAAATTGCTGTCGGGATTGGGCCAATTGGGTAGGACAGAACTTTGTCAACAGTATCATCATCACGACAATTTACTAAAATCAAAGCACGACGGAAAACAAGCTCGGGATGTATATGCACATTAACTATGTCACCAGAATGACACTTCAGTTTTGTTTTTCTTTTCATATCCTCGAATGACTTCAGTTTAGATCTTCAAATTGGATTATAGAAACTATCAGACTGACCATTTGACAAAGAACCTTCAACAAAAGATTTAACCATTTTTGTACCTTCATCAATAGAATTCAACAGGGAGTCTTGAACATCTTTCGATGCGTGCATCCCTGTTGAAATATTTATAAGAGGAGCGGGATGTAAGACAACGTCAATAAGATCTGTCATTTTATTTCGTATATGGTCCATCAAATCATTGACCTGCTGTTCATCACGTTTCATTGCTGCAGGTTTTGTTTCTTCGTGTGATGCTTCTATTTCTGTTGCTAAGCCAGATCTGTTGCGCATTTCTGAGTTGAAATAACCAAGAACATGTCGAGTCAATGTCCATCTAATTAACGCAGATATTTTACGTGTTAACCCGACGATTCCACCGATTTCTTTAGATTCTTTAATAATGTTTTTTTCGGTTGCCATATCACTCCATATGCCATTGAAAGTTTCAGAGTTTAATTAGATGGAAAATGAAATATTTTAATCGTGTTGTTTTCGCTTGGTATCAAACGAAATCAGTGAAATTTCGTGTTAAACACGCCTTTTAAATTCAAAGAGATTTAAAAATTAATAATACACATCCGAACAAAAACAGATTGTTAGTTTTCTTCATTTATGTCTTATTTATATATTCGGATATGAAAATGTGACTGGAAAACTACGAATCATTTAAAATATTGAGACTTTTGTGTATACGTGTCAATTTTCAAAAACAAAAAAAAACAAAAAAAAAACAGTTTTTACAGAAATCAGACCATACGATTTTCTTACGGCATGTGAAATATTTTAGTTTAATGTATAGTCTTTCATTTTAAAGCGTTTCCAGGTGTGTGCTATGTGGGTGCATTAATCTCCTTAAATAAGCGTCTTTTCAGATTTCGCCGCTGGACTAAACCATTACATCTCCGGGCGGTCTATAATATCATTAGATTACAAGTCAATATAGTGCACAGTTATTGTCTTTGTAGAAGTCGATATGCGTTTGTATAGATCTAAAAATCAATATGAAACAAGACCCTAAAACATAGGTTCCCATAAGATTCCGTGAAATGGACGGTTCTGTTAGATAAACATCAATACATGAGATTTATTTATTGAATTATCAGGAAGAAACTTCACAACGCACTTCAATCTGATATGACACGATAAACAGAATTATGAAACTTAACTAACATTTACATAATCTATATTTACATAATTACCTTTTTTCAGCAAATGGATTTGTAGGTATTCCCCCTTGAGTATATTTATACAACCATATCAGTTTTTTTCATGCGACTATATTTACTGTTGGGATATATTATACAAATCATTTTATGTTGATCTATATCTCAAAAGAAACATTCGTTTTGGTGTCTTTTAGCTTTGTGTGTCGATTTCTATAAATATATTATTGTGTCTATTATTGTGCCAAGAGAAAAGTATTCTGTGATGTTTGTCTGAAAATTATGACAGATATCAAAAGGGGTAATCAGAAGCCTTAAATTGAAGGACAGACAATACAAAAAACAAGGGAGAATAAGACAAACAATCGTCCACAAAGCACTATACAGATAACTACCATAACACTAACCGAAATAAAAACCATGGTGACCACATGCCCCACTTGAGGTACCTATCACACTATTCATTTCATTTTTGAATTTCATATATACTCTCCAAAAAAAGAAACGCAACATGTGCAAAAAATATAATTTACTTCAAATTTTCAATATCATTTTAAATACAGAAATAAGCATTACATTACACTGAATTTGGCACACTGGTTGTTCAGACTTTAAAGTTCATTAAAATTTCAAACTGTATCACATTAAAGTCCATAGCGTTAAGATGACGTCACTTCAAAGTCAATATCTGTTGTGTCCACCATTAGCCTGTAACACAGCACTGACCGTCTCGGCATAGACTCGATCAATACGGTCTTGCGGAATTCTCTGCCATTCTTGCTCAAGAGCCTGAGGCAGTTCTTGAAGAGTTTGCGGTGCTGATTGACGACTGCGCACGTGTCGATCCAAATCATCCCACAAATATTCTATTTGGTTCAAATCTGGTGATTTAGACGGCCAGGGAGCACTCCTATGTTCTGGTTGTCTAGAAAGTCAACAGTAGCACGAGCTGTGTGCCGCCGAGCGTGGTCGTCTGAAAAACTTTCCTACGGAGGTTCATTGCTGGCAGCATGTGTGGTGTCAAAACCTCATCTCTGTATCGAGCGGCGTTAAGATTGCCGGGGATGTGCACCAGTTGAGTTTTTCGGGCGTAGGATATGACACCCCACATCATCACACTTCTTCCGCCAAAATTGTCGACATCAAGGACGCAGTACCTTGCGAACCTCTCATTCCGGCGTCTGTAAACACGTGTACGGCCATCTCTTTTCTGCAGCATGAATCTTGATTCATTGCTGAACCAGACTCGCCTCCAGTTTTGCAGGTCCCAGCCCCTTACTCTGTTGCACCATCGGACCGTTGCAAGTCGATGCCGACGTCTCAGTACTGCGCCCAAGTAAGGACGTTTGTCGAGTAAGCCGTTTTCACGGAGACGGTTTCTGACTGTCTGTGCCGATATTCGTCGGAGACCTGGGACATTTGATGCTGTTTCTCTTGCTGTCACGGCCCGGTTTCACAGGTGACGTACCCGAATGTAGCGATCTTGGGCTGCTGCTGTATCCGTGCTGTGTTACAGGCTAATGGTGGGCACAACATATGTTGACTTTGAAGTGACTTCATCTGATTGCTATGGACTTAAATGTGATAAATTTTGACATTTTATTGACATTAAAGTCTGAACAACCAGTGTGCCAAATTTCAGTGTAATATAATGCTTATGTCTGTATTTAAAATGATGTCGAAAATTTGAAGTACATTATATTTTTTCACATGTTGCGTTTCTTTTTTTTTTTTGGAGAGCATATATATTCAAACAGCAATGTAAAACGCAAAATTAAAAATTGGTATAGTATAATGTAAATGAATTGAATTTAAATTTAGAAGAGGAGATTAACTATTAAAATGGGCTTTTCCTTCTCTATAAGGAAGACACACAGGACGAAACTGAAAACCTAATCATTTAAAATGTCTTCTAACATGAAAGCAGAGTGACTATTTATTTTTGAAAATATAATGATACTCTAGAGCATGGGCACTGAAGAAAATAACATAACACAAGAAGCAAGTCTAACGTTTGAGTAAACAGCTCAGACTTAAGTCATGAAAACAATACACAGAAAACTAAACATTGAGTAACATGATGCCACTACAACACAGGGTGAATAAATGTATGATGGGTATAAAGAGGTTATAATGAATAGGAGAAAGTATATCTTTCAACGGTCATTCCTATTTTGTTTATAATTTAAAGTTACTAATATTGATGCTATGTTATTCTTTTACGGGTACACAATATACAACAAACCGCCATCATCGTATATATACATATAATGTATCACCGCAAACCAGAGAAGTTATTTTTGTACTTCCATGACCCCGGAGTTACATCCGAGGGTTCAAATTAGGCCATATCATCATGGTTAACAACTGGAACCTTTTTTAGTAGCAAATTGTTGGAAAGAATAGTTCAAATGTTTTATTCATCGGTAGCATGATATATGAGTGTGTTATTGATCGCTAAAACAATAATATGCTGTGTCTATAGTTAACTGACGCAATTCTGACAATTGTATAACCCGTATCAAAAGCGGAAGCTAGATTTTGTCTTGTTGGAAAAACATATTTTGCTTCCTGTCTGACAAAATATTTTACTGTTTCAATATTTCTTCTTTTCCCCTTATATTATCTTTGTTAATTTTGAAGAAAAAAAAAGCAATTCGAGCCAACTCTGAGGTAAAAAAAAACTATATGAAAAATTGCATAATCAAGTTGTAAATCGGAAAAGGATAGAAAATACAATGACTAGAATAAAAAGGAAAAAAAAGACTAACAAACAAAATTCACAAAACACTACACAGATAACTATAGACTGAGCAACACTAACTCACAAAACACTACACAGATAACTATAGACTGAGCAACACTAACTCACAAAACACTTCACAAATAACTATAGACTCAGCAACACTAACTCACAAAACACTACACAGACAATTATAGACTGAGCAACACTAACTCACAAAACA
>MJUT01023247.1:0-36537 GCA_002080005.1 Gigantidas platifrons
ATTACGCAATTAAAAGACAAATATCAACCAAACTGATTGGAGGAAACATGTTTTGCATGAAGGCACATCATCTTTCTATAGTTTTACCATTTAAATCCAGATTGGTCCTATTATGAATTTATACTTGCTACACGAAGACCTGTTTTTTCTATGGTGCTACGTGTTATTTTTCCAGAATGACATACTTCTGGTCAATTGTGCTATTCAGATGTAATGATTTTATTCGATCTTTATATTTTTTTGGACTATTCCTAAAACTCTAATTGTACAACATTATTTTTGCTTGATATATATTGAAATTTAAAAAGAAAATTAGCCTGCTGTTATAGAATGTTATGTCTGTGATGTTACCTTTCCTATTAAGGCTGGGTAAGAGTTATCTTTCTTGTCATATTTGAAGCAAAAATATTTTCTCCCTTTGCTTATTTCCTGTTTCATGACATGTGCAGACGACAAAACCAAAAGTGATCCATAAACTAATATACAGCCGAAAAAGTACGTGCGATTGGTATAGTATATAAATGTTATGTCTGTGGTGTACTTCGCACTACTTTTTTTCTAAGAATTGAACAAAATATAAAAATATACAATACAGTACATTTGGTATTCTTCACAGGATATACATATACAATATAGTAAGGGAGAAATTATTTTCCTTTTATCCGGAAAATACTTACCCGTTTGTCTGTGGTGTTACTGTCAATGATGTTACCATAAAGATTGTATAACACCACAGACATTTAGCATTATAATTGTGAATAAAGACATTATTCCATAAACAGTAATATTCAGAACAAAATATTGCTCTTTAACCTATGCAGAGAAATTGTTCAAACATCGTCATTTACCTATAAGATATAGTTTAACAAACTGGTGGCAGTATACTGTTTATACCTGGTAACACCAGGGACATATCTTCATAACACCATGTACATATCTTCATAACACCATGGACAAAACTGATATTGTTCATGCATTAAACCAATATGTTGAAAAACTGAATATTGTACTGAAAACATTGAAGAAAACAAGAATATAGGTTGATAGTTGTGTTTTTTTCTTGAATTAAATGTTTACATTCATGAAGATGTCCCTGGTGTTACTTTTGTCATCTGTGATGTTACCTCTTGTCAATGGTGTTACCTCATGTAAATTGTTTCATAAAAAGGATAAATGACACAATTGAAGTAAATAATACTATAGTTGAATTAAGTAGACTTTGATAACTATGTATAAGTAATCTTTTCTTTATATAAAGTGAAACAAAATACAATTATGAAATCTTGTTTGTTTCATAATGCAGCTTAAATGGGACTCCACAACTACATATCCAAGTATTGTGAAAAAAAAAATAGTGCCCCAAAGAAAATATCCTAAATTATGCATAATGTCCCTGTATATTATGTATGTAACCACTTTTTACATAAACTTTATTTTTCATTTTCCTAAAAAGAATAATTTTATGTTGGTAACACCACGGACTGAAAGGTATGAGGGGTGCTACATATCTAGAAATATTTATTTTCATTGTGGTTTTCCCGACTGCATATTATGTGAATATGGCATTGTAATGTAGGAAAAACTAATAGGCTAAAGCAAAACGGGAACACAAATATTTGATGTCACCAAAATATGAACAGGGAAAAGTGCGTGTATTTTGATAATTACCCATATATATTATCAGTAAAAGGTACAACTTAATTGTACGAGCGAGCATGTGACAAGCTTTTCTGGCCGATTTTGCAACGAGTGCAAAAAAGTTGTATCTTTACCAACAATGTGCACATACTGTGTTTATCTTGCAATGTCAAAAACGTAGAAAACAACTAACAAATTGTTAAAAAAAAAAAAAAAATGCCGGTCTAATTGTTTGAAAGGATGTCTTCTATCATGGACGCGTTTATACTGTTGCATTTTTCTACCGCTTTCTATCATCAGATAACAGAAAAGTTTTATTCGGTCGATAACAAAATATTGTTTGACACCTTATTTAGTACTCAAAATAATACGATTACAGTACAAACAAATTAACTGACCTGAAAAATGCAAAAAATCTACCTCCGCAGTTTTCAACGAGATATTTGAAAAAAAAGATTGAATATGCAATTTTTATTATTTGTTTCGCGCAGAATATTTCTGAATCTTCCCCACCCTAAAAGAGTGAATGGTTGGTCCATAATGCTACCTGATATACACAACACATCAAAACAAAAAAATGAACTGGTCAGTTCATAATGCTACCTGATATACACAACACATCCAAATAAATTGCTGCTTACTTCTACAGAACAAACATTAAAAAAACACAAAATACGGTTATCAGATTTTAATGCAAAAACGGGTGTCACTAGTGGAACAGGAACTGCTTACTCTTCCGGAGCACCTGAGTTCACTTCCGGTTTTTAGTAGGGTTCGTGTTACTCGATCTTTAGTTTTATATGTATGTTTTGTTCAAGATTCAAGATTCAAGATTGTATTAACAAGGCTCAGGCACAGTGTGCAACATGAGCATACAGTTATTATAACATAAATACATACATATGAAATAAGACAAAAACACAACAAGAACATTAACATTGGAGAAAAAAAAACATAGTGAATAGAAGTGATCACCTTAGTATCTAATGTACTAGAATAATTTACTGATTCCTTTTAAAAATAATGCTATACTTTTCAATAATTGAGAATTACACAAAGAGAAGATACCAGACATTTTAGCTACACTACTATTTTGTACATAATATTTTGGAATATATTTGGATCTTAAACTTTGTATTTCAGTGTTATTACATATAAACAAGTAGTGATATTCATCGCCAATTACATCTTTTGAGCATTTTGTACACTTTCTATTTTCTCTTGTAATATTTTGCCAACGTCCTGTTTCGATTGGTATTCTAATGTTACAAAGCCTAAATTTAGTTATATAGATTCTATTCTTTTGTTCAAGGCGTAGCAGATACGGTTCTATACAGAACTCTTGCTTGAAAAGAGAATAAAAATGACCACGAGAGGAATTACCCATTTCTGAACGCCAATTTTGTATGAATTGGTCAATAAGAATTTGTTTCACATGTGTTTTAATCCAAATTATATTACCAGGCATTTGGTTTCTAAAGATAAAACTTAGGCCAATATTATCCAGAATATTTTGTATATTTTTCACATATAAAGTCTGACTATTCTCATTTGCATACAACTTGAATAGAAGTTTATATATCTTAGAAGACAACTTTTCTGTAGTCATTAAACGACTTCAGAAACAGAGCATCATGCATTTGATATTAATGTCAAGAGGGTGTCTACCCAACTCACCATATACTAAACAATTTGGAGTTGTAACTCTTACACCCAAAATTCTTTTTAAAAATTATAAATGTACTTTCTCAATATTATCATTCTTACTAACACCACAGATTTCACTCCCATACAACAGGATATGAGCAACCAGTGAGTCAAACATTTTCAACTGTAAATCAATAGGCAGTTGCAGGTTTCTAATTTTATAATATACCGCATATAACGCTTTTTGCGCTTGCTCAACTAACTTCTTTTTGGTAATAAAAAAAAACTCCTAGATAAGAATAACAATCAGTATACTCCAACTCCTTTCCGTCTAATTTTAATCGTAATGGTGAGCGGAATTTTCGCTTTGAAAAGATAACGGTTTTAGTTTTACTCAAGTTAACTTCAAGTTTCCATAATTTACAGAAATCACTAAACACATCTAGTAAATTTTGCATTCCTTCATATGTTTCCGAGAATAATAATGTATCGTGAGCATACAGCAAAAGAAAAGTCTTCATAAGTATATTTAAATATTCATCAAAAAGATTATCAATTGTTTGTAAGGATGATACTTCATGAATATCTATAAATGTTTCCAAATCATTTATAAAAACTGCAAAAAGGAAAGGAAATAAGTTTTCCCCTTGACGGACCATATACTGCAACTGAAAAAATCAGAATTTACACCATTTTTTGTTACAAAGAATTTAATATTTTGGTACATACTTTTAATTACATTGAAACATTTTCCATTCATACCATTTTTTATCATTTTTGTCCACAGCCCACTTCTATTTACTTTATCAAATGCTTTACTAAAGTCAACGAATGTACAAAATAGCTTTATTTTATGCAGAAAATATAAGTCAATAAATGAGTTCACTTCCGGGTTTTAGTAGGGTTCGTGTTACTCGATCTTTAGTCTAATATGTATGTTTTGTAGACCGTTGTTTGTCCTTTTGTGCTTTTTCTTTTGTCAATTTTGTTGTCTGTACTTCTTCGATATACAGATTCTGATTACCTCCCTTGGTATCTTCATACTCTTCTTCATGATATAACTTACGCTCTTTTTTTATTTACACAGTATGGAACGATCTTCAACAAATTCCAACAAATAATCACCATTTTAGTCATGGTTGAATAGATGATTTAATTAAAATAGTAAGCAATGGCAAGTCACAACTATACCACACTAATAACTAATAGACAGATTAAGAAAATTAGTCCAGCTGTTTCTCATAAAAAAGAATGAGCAATGTAGATACACATACCTTGTCTTAAGATGGGAAACATCTTATTTTGAAAAAAAAACTTTCTGCCAAAAAGTTCTCTGTAACCGATATCATCAAAATACTAGAGTTTTTGATTGCCAATGTAGTTTTGCCTGGTGGACATGTGTGTCAACAGACAGTCGACATACCTTTGTGTACTAGTGCTTCTCTCCAGACAGTGTCAAACGCCTTCTCAAAGTCGACAAAAGGACAAATTAATTTCTTCTTTTTACTTTTTAAAATTTCGAAAAATGAAAATAATGTAAAAATACTGTCTGTAGTCGATTATGATTTCCTAAATCCGGATTGGTTTTCCTCTATAAAAAACAACTTCTTTTGAGAACACCCGTAGTGTTTCATTTAGAATAGCAGTAAACAGTTTACCAAGACAGCTGATAATTGTAATTGGTGGTATAAACTTCTATTACATAATATAAACGGGAAAATGTACAATGTTATTTTAAACATGTATAATGATGTTAAATCTTGTATAAATTATAATAATTGTAAATCAGATTACTTTTCTTGTGATATGGGAGTGAGACAATCTGAAAATATGTCCCCTTTTCTGTTTGCATTGTTCTTAAGCGATTTACAAAGCATCTTGGAAAAGGAAAACCTACCAGGTCTTAAAACAATTTCAGAAAAAATTGAAGAAAATTTAAATATTTATTTGAAACTTTTCGTTCTATTGTATGCAGACGATACTGTTATTATGGCTGAAACACGCGAAGATCTACAAGCTCAAATGGACGCTTTTGGAGAATACTGCCAAAAATGGAAACTAAAAGTAAATGTAGAAAAATATAAAATTTTCATTTTTTCTAGAGGACGGCCTCTTGAAGATTTACATTTTTCATTAAATGGATCTGAAATAAAAATTGTAAACAAATTTAATTACCTCGAAATACTTTTAAACAGAACTGGTAATTTCAATAAAGCAATCACAAAGCAAGCAGAAAAGGCAAAACAGGCTATGCATGAAGTTTTAAAAAGAGGACGCACTCATAACTTATCTGTTGAATGTCAACTCAAACTATTTGATAAAATGGTTAAACCTATACTTCTTTATGGGTCAGAAATTTGGTATTTAGCAAAAATATTGATTGTCTAGAAAAAATACAATTACGATTTTGTAAATTACTATTGAAATTAAAATAATCAACACCAAATTATATGATTTATGGGGAACTGGGACGATTTCCTATCGAAATTGATATAAAAATAAGGATGGTGTCATTTTGGGCCAGACTTATATTGGGGAAAGAAACAACACTCTCGTACTTATCATATAAACCTTTATACACGCTTTCTATTGAAGAAAATGTTCACTTCGTCTGGATTAAATATGTAAAAGAACTTTTCGAGTAAACAGGCTGCTCTAATATTTGGATAAATCAAGATATTACAAATTCTAATTGGTTAATTTTGAGTATCAAATTACGCCTGCATGATCAATTTAAACAAGGCTGCTACTCCCAAATAGAACAATCTCCAAAAGCATTGAATTATAGAATATTTAAAGAAAATTTCGAATTTAAAAACTACTTTATAATTTAAGAAGGCAAAGATATCAATACCCTATGCAAATTCAGAACTACCAACAATAAATTACCTATAGAAACTGGCCAGTGGAATAATATCGACCGTGTCAATAGAATATGTACAAACTGTGACAATATAACTATTGGAGATGAATACCATTACATAATGGAATGTGAAAATTTTTCAAACTTTAGAAATAGATTCATTGTTACAAATTTACGAGAAAGACCAAATATTCTTTAATTCAAGCAAATCATGAGTGCTTATCACAAACAAAATTTAGAAAAACTATGTAAATTTATACGACATATAGATAATATTTTGTTTTCTAGGCTGTCTCTGTTGTATAATCTGTATATATGTGTATATCTATTATGTATTTGTTATTGTATATTTATGTCTTCTCTGTACCGTTGTATATGGTTATTGAGAGTAAAGATGATTGATTGATAAAGATATACCCTAGGCTAATCCACTTGTGAGGCCCCTCCCAATTCCCCACCTTCACGACTGGAGGAACATGGAAGTGTGTTTAATCAATTTTAATAAAGGCAAAGATGATGACGGGTGTTTAAAATTCTGCAATATTCTGAAATGGACTGCAACTGTGTAACGAAACTACTGACGGATTGTTTAGAAAGTACAGTACGTTATGACAGCATAAGCATGAAAGGCCAATAACAGCGTTAAAGATATAATACACCTTGACCGGAGGCCCCCTAAATTTTGAGGTCCTAGGCTTAAGCCTATCGAGCCTACAGGTAAATCAGGCACTGGGTGTTGGGCTATGTTCTCCCTCCGAGCCATAATGTTATTCTTCATCATACGAAACAAAAACACAAAACCAAAAACAAATCAGATTATCTTTTTAGGACATAAAAATCTCTAAAACATCTTCAAATGTTACCATGATTACTTGTTGAAAAGTTCAGTGTCCGATTATTAATATTTCACATCCATTGGTACTTGTAAAGATATGCCACGTTATGACCCAAAGGTATTTTATGTTATACACAAACTTTTCATCCATCATTTGTCCATTGGAGGTTAGGTGTTTAACACCACTTTCAAACATATTTCAGTTACTTCTTTTGTGGCGGAAATTGGAGTACCCAGAGAAATCCACAGTCTGTTGCACAGACCTGACGCAAGTCACTGACAAACTTTATCACATAATGTTTTATAGAGTACACCTCGCCATGAATGGGGTTCAACCTCCAACTTAAGTGGTGATAGGCAACGATTGCACAGGTAGTTGTAAATTCAACTACCATACGACCACAATGGCTCAAGGTCAGTTAAGATGAAAGGTAATTGCTTTATTGATATTGATGGAATTTATGATTATCACTGTTTATAAACTTTCTTTTCATATCAATCAATGAAAATAATTGGTTTGCTGAAAGTATGTTTTTCTTAATGTGTCACATGTATCCATATGAATATGCATACCTTATGCACGTGAAAAGTTGGATCATTTCCAACAAATTTGGTTGACATGAATGGTTGATTGATTATTTTTTTAATGTCAAGTAAGCATTATTGCCACTATATACATTTTTTATATTTTCATGATGAGAATTAAGTTTACAATCACTAATTGATGGTTGAAAGGTGGCTTTTGGATAATGGCTGTGCAGGAAAAAAGAAGTAGAGGATTATGAAAAGAAAGTTAAAACAGTAATGGTCAATAATTCCACCAATATCAATCACCACTCACTGAACACAAAAAAGGGCAGACAATATCATCTGATGTTGGAAATGCAGGTCATGGCTTGGGATAGGGTCAGAAATAATGCATTGCAACAGGGTACACCAATGACCACTCCAAACAATTGATGCTTGTTGTTGTGAATATGATATTCTCCATACACAAGGAACTTGTTTATGTTCCATCACATGGAAAAGTTAACATAATCTAATTAAAAATTAAATCATGGAAGCCAGAATGTGCTTTGAGTTTTAACATCGGATATTAGTAGATTTTATCCCTCGCCTCTGGCTCGGGATAAAATACTAATATCCGCCAACCCATGTTAAAACTCAAAGCACATTCTGGCTTCCATGAATTATTTCGATTCTGATATGTCTAAGAGTACAAATACGGAAGTATTTATATTTACGTTTACGGAATATGTCGCACACAATTTATGCTGCCAAATTCGAACAGACGATAATTCACCAACATGTACATTTACGACGGGAAAGTCGGTCACATGCACCTGTGCATGTACTAATGAGATTATACCCAATCGATAAATCGCTCGTTTGTTCACAAAGCGAAAGAAGGACGTCATATTATAATTAAAATTAGATTTAATTTTTGTGATATACTAAACCTTAGTATACAAAAAAGTATACAACAAACATCTCATTGCAATTACACTTTTGTGACAGAAATATGTCAACTGTTGAAAATTACCCTATTTATTCCTTTAAAAACACACTCTCTGTGGTAAAATATTTTTCGATTTTCATCAAACTTATGACACTAATAAGAATATTTTCTGTAGTTTTTAATGGAAATAATACAATAAATTATTTTACAAATAATTGTTTTCAAGTATTAAAACAAAAATTAGCAATTGCCATCACTTAGCATCCATCTTCGTCCATAAACATTTAAAACTATTATTTACTAACCACAGGCCCAATTAGAACCAAACATGGTAGAAATATTACATGGGTGATTCTCAACATTACATGTGTTTCTTTTGATTCAGAAATTCAAAATGGCTGCTACCACCAATTCTTTCTGATGCTGAAATTTCATAATCTTCTCTGAAACCACACGTGGGATGAACATATTATTTTGTAGGAATTTGTCATATTTGACTCTCTTAAAAAGTTTGTTTTTGTCCATCGGAAATCTAAGATGCAGGACAAATAAATAAAAAGTAATTCATCTCAGAAACTATATATTTGATTGAACCCAAACTGAACATGAGTAATCGTTGGATGGTCCCTTAAAAAAATCTCTTTTTTCTCTGACAATCAGAAATTCAAGATGATCATGAGTACAAATTTAACATAGGACCCTAATGGAAAAACATTTCACGATTATTCCTATCTGAAACAGTTGAAGCATTTGTAAGCAAATTTGGCTGGAATGTGCATTGGGTGGTTCTTTACAAAATATCTGGTTTTAAGATTATAGAAAATTGATGGCATCAAAATGGTGTATGAATTGAATACACACTCATTTGTTTTTGCTTTTTTTTTTATATTTTTGTGGATCTGAAACCCAAGTTAGCAGACAACACATACTTTGGAGGCCTCAGTTTTACTCTTGTGTATCTAATTTAATTTGGATTCTTAAAATAATCCAGACAAATGAGTTATTTTATTTTCTTATTTTTCTATAGTTAGGTTGTTAGTGAATGGTGAATATTTATACACATTGCGACAAAACCACTCGAACATGCATACAATACAAAAGACATACATTACATGTTAATTTTTATAAGTATACAGTGTCCTCAATTCTAGAAAATGAGGTGCATTATAAAGGATGTTAATTGGATTTAAAGGACCTTTTAGTTTATCAATAATGGTAAAGTTTTAAACTTTTGTTTTACTTTATCAAAATGGTGTTGATATATCTATTTGAAAATGAATAATTTAGATGAAATAATACTCCTAATCAATATTATTAATACAGACCCTTCCCTCTCTTTGCATCTTTCTATAATGCCCTGCTTCAATTTGAAATTTGCCTACACAAATTATGAATTTACTGGATATGCTTTGCTTTCCCAATTTGAATGTAAAAGATAGTAATTTATTTTAACAAAATTCATCTGGAGACATTTTAATAATAGAAAAATATTCTGATGAATGAATAGGTACAATTTAGGTTGCATTTCAGTTTTCAATTTTTATTATAGAATTAGAATAGAAATCCATGTTTTACACAGTATACGCTATTATGAAGGACAAGTCCAAAATACCAAATGCATTTATTCATTGCAATTAAAATCTGACAAGACAATGTAATGAAGACAAAATAACATATTTATATATAAAAGGTGGCACATCTTGGTCATCTTGTAACTATGGTATTAGTGGGAAATTCAGACAACATTGATTGAAAACCAACTCTTTGTTGGTGCCCCCACAGGCGCCTGTGATATAAAATCATCCCCCCCTTTTTAACTTTATGTTTACATATTTATTTTCAATAACATTTCTTTATTGTTTACTGTCTTTTTACTTTATTAAACATGTGTATATCCATACAATCGAATGGTAATACCATCTTAAATGTGTCTTCTTTATCGGTTTGTTCGTGTTTTTTGGTTTTGGTCCTTTCTCTGGAATTTTGAATACGGTAACGTTGTGAAAGGGCTAAATTCAAACGACAAGATCGATCGAGTGAGTTTTGAAAAATAAACTCCATACTCCAAATTTATATTGGCAAAATTGAAGTCGTCTTTTTTGTCATAAAGTCTGGTAGAAAGTTGACCATTAGTGTCATATTTGAATGTCAAGAAATGACGAAGTGAGAAGCTGTTTCTGTTGTTTCCTTTATTTCAAGTTCTTTATGGTATATTGAAGATTTCTCGATAACTGACGAACGAAAAATTACGAACGTAACTCAACATAAGCATACGAAACAAACAATAGGATCGTTTATCCACAGAATATATTTATATTTCGTTACTTTTTGAAAATTTTCTATTTTTTGTGTACCTTGTCTTGTCTAAGTTCAATCGTTGTATATAACGACCAATTCAAATACAAATGTATGTTATTTTTTTTCTGGACTAGAACAAAACATAAATACACTCTATAAACGAATACAAATAAATGAAATTCAACACATTTAGTTGATACATGTATATTGTTTCTGCGGCATGCACAGTTAAGTCGACTCGACAATTAAGATAAAAATTAGTGAGGCATATGATGCAGCTAGATCAGCGTCTGTGTTATTTATGGGTATAAACCAAAAACAATTGATGAAACTATGAAAAGGTAACACTTGCTTCGGTAAACTTAGGTTTGTAACTAAATTAACACGACGGGTGTCACTAGTGGAGCAGGAACTTCTTACCCTTCCGGAGCACTTGGGTTCACCCCCGGTTTTAGTGGGGTTCGTGCTACTCGATCTTTAATTTTATATGTGTGTTTTGTAGATCGTCGTTTGTACTTTTGGCTATTGTGTTGTCTGTTCTTCTTCGATATACGGATTCTGATTACACCTTCGGTATCTTCAAACTCTTCTTGATTCTGATTACACCTTTGGTATCTTCAAACTCTTCTTGATTCTGATTACCCCTTTGGTATCTTCAAACTCTTCTTGATTCTTATTACCCCTTTGGTATCTTCAAACTCTTCTTGATTCTGATTACCCCTTTGGTATCTTCAAACTTTTCTTGATTCGGCCAACTTGAATGCAATGACTATATAAAGTAAGATTAATGAGGAATGATATGAACTGCTTGCTCTTCCGAATCGTCTTTCAACAGTTCTTTCGACTGAATCGAAACTCTTGCTTTTGTGTTTGGGATTTGTTGTGTTTGCTTGTGTTTTTGTCCAGTTTTTTTCGGTCTTGTTTTGTATTTTGTTTTATCTGTTTTTGTTTGGTGGGTGTTGCGGTGCTTGACCGGTTTGTGTTGTCTTTCTTTTGACGTTTTGGTTTTCATACTAATTTTTTCTTTAAGCAGTTAGTTATTAATTCTTATATGCCATGTTACCACAACATTATAGAAATTTAAGCTGTAATTCATTTCAATAGGTTCTAAAAAAAATCATACGAAACTGGGACCAGATTAGTCTAGAAAGGTACATTGTTGACTCGAGGGTTCATTTCCTATGTCCATTGAGGTAAACGAATAAAGATTGTAAAACAAATTTAGAATATATATGTGCTTCTCTGCTGGACATGGGGTGACATTTCTTTTTTCTAGAAAGCGAACAAATGAAGTGATCTCATCTTTATTTACATAGATTACAGGTATATATAGTAGTCAGCGCGTGGCTTTGACAGACTACTACTTAATTCCACCTCGGATGTCTATATAAAGATCCAATAATCTTAAATGTTTTAACTTCCAACAAATACTCTTCGTCTCTGATGTAACCTGTTGAACTTCCGCCTTGCACGTTTTACAGCTCGCTGTTGGTGAATTACGTCAGTTACTTTATATGGGGTTATAACGGGGTCGCCGTTTGAATAAATACAGTCTCCAAGAATGTAATGGAAGGAAATTTCAGATGTGCGTCTGGTCCAATGGACCCTATTTGGCGATAACAGTTTGCGTCGTTTTCTTGACCAATAAATCCAGATTGAACATGAACTATGTTTTCCTCGTTGTCGATGATAACCTGCAAGATACATATGAATCAAGTTTTATGTTTCAAAGATATGATTAATATATAAATAACATATGATTTTAGTAAATTTCAAGATTATTCATACAAGCTTTAGCACCAGTTTAGATAATCTATGTTTTATTTGTTGCATCAAATAAGTTTTCATTGGATTTAGATAACGAAATTATGATAACTTGAACTGCGAACGAAAATATATGATATGATTCCATTCTTATCGCTACAAATGTGATTTCGAATACTTTATAATATGTCTTAGGGACCGACCGTTTAACTTGAAAAGGGGGGGGGGGGGGTTAAGATATGGTTTATTCCTAAAGAAAATATTTTCAAGAAAAAGCTATTTTTGCAAGCAGAATGCAAGGAAATTATTTTCTGATGCAAGATTTTCACCCATAAAAATAGCATTTTTTGACTGCAGGGTAGAAACCATAGCCTCCATTTCAAATTTAAAGGCGGTCCCTTAATCGTTTTCACTACTATATTTTTTACCTAGGTATGGATACAGTGGTATTTTCTGTGGCCACTGTCAAATTGCTGTTGGGGCTCATTGGATGGAATTTGTATCTCATGTGAAGTTCCGTCAATTGAAGACACCACGTTAGGCATATCAGAACAATACCCTTTCTTTTGCCACCAGACTGGGATGGTTGGCCACTGAATTTTACGATTACACACTTTCTATAAGTCTACCCATGTTGAATTTAAAACTATGTCAACAGTTGAANATAAATAAATAAATAAATAAATACTGCACGATTCGTGTTATTTATCTGAGTGAATCTCATGATCATCGATGAGCTAAAACAATTGACGAAGGTGGTCCGTTGCTGAGCATGAGCAGTATAAAACTGGGGCTTTTAAATGAAAATGACGAGTAAAACAAAGTGGAAATATTTTGAAATAATATTACTATTATTTGAAATATGCATATATATAATATGTATAAAAGTGTAGAAAAGTAGATGAATGGATTTGAATCTGAGGATCTCTAAAATTCACATAACATTTTCATAAATTATATAAAGTTTCCCCTTTTGCGCCCATATTAAACTTTCTAGCTTCTGAAGTGTCGATCAAGAAAAAAATAAAATATTCTAGACAGGTAGTATATAGCCAGTCAATGAGGTTTGCTATTAATATTTCTCATGCGCAATAGCGACACAAGACCACAACGTGTGGACAATAGACATATTCTTCTGTGGTTTAAATGCGTACTAACTGCATTACATGTAAACTGTATGATTCTGTTTTATAAAGGCCTTTAACTAGAACAGGAAAAGATGTGCACTTGAGTGAACGAGTGTTGTAATAAAAGATCGTCAACGTGATGTAATAAAAGATCGTCAACGTGATGTAATAAAAGATCGTGAACGTGATGTAATAAAAGATCGTGAACGTGATGTAATAAAAGGTCGTGAACGTGATGTAATAAAAGATCGTGAACGTGATGCCCAAGCATTAAAGAATTTCAAGGTGTATTTTAAATGACGTTGAAATAAGTCACCATTTGAAATCAATTATGTTGTATTTCATGTTGACGATTTTTTAATTACGGTGACGGATCACAACCATATTTTTTTTAATAATTGCAACACGGCTGTTTTTTTTCATAACCTATAATAAAATGAAAAAATATATATCACACTATCAGAACAGTTCCAGCATTCAATAGAAAAATCGTAGAAATATGTAAATTCGATATCCCTAACACACATATAAATGACCCCTCCTGGCTTAGTTGAGGTACTTCAATAAAAAGTAATGGGGTTAAATTGATATGCAGTCGATTTTTCTAAGGAATTTCTCTTATTTAATAAAAACAATAGAAAGCGAAAATCGCACGATTTTTGCACGACGATCGGGCAATGGTCGGGCGACCGTCGCCGAAAAGGTATCAATAAGCCTAAAAGGGGCTATTGTTTTACCATGGGACAGACAAGTTTTGGGAGAATGGAATCATTTATTTTTCTTTACGTATGAAATCAGAAATGTTCCATTCAATATCCAGTTTTACATAAGTATTATACTGCTTGATTTTTCCAAGTCTGGCAAAATTATTTATTTGTGCGAAAATTTAAATCAGAAATATTAAAACAATATATAAATAAAATTGAAAAGGACCCCTCCTTGAAGTATATCTATAAATAGCGTTTGAGGAAAATATGTATTTTGTATGCAGACTGTAATGTCAGTGTGAAGCCATTACTTGGCCAGAGATATTAATTTTTAACTGTTTTAAACACCTCAGTGAAAAAAAAATATATATATCTATTCACTTGCACTCAATGAACAAATGAAACTGTTGCAATAAGGTCTCCCTCAAAAGATCTTTACATAAATTAACACTGTTTCGTAATGTTACGGGAAGATACATTCGTTCGTCAGTTATCGAGAAATCTCTATTAATGGAATCCAGTTAGCAAAGTTCGTACATGTATTATTAATTGGCAGAACATAATCAATATACCTTTCTTTGTCTTTGATAAGTTTTTGTATAAACTCAGACTCATAGGAGTATAGAAAAGTTGGAGAGGAGAGGGGCATAGTTTGTTCCCATAGGGATGCCTAGCTATGATTTGTTGAAAGATGTGCCATTCGAACTCGAAAAACATATGTTATCGATAAGGAACTCAAACATTTTGATGACTTCATTTTATGTGTAGCACTTTTTACATTTCGTTTCGTGCTGGACAAAATAAGTTAATTCGTGACCCAATACTATAAACTTGTAACGTTGCCACCATTTTTTAAGGTAAAATGCGTTGTGAATGATTTACTTTAAAGAAGAAATGAAAGTGCAAAAGGTAGAAAAGTCAAATATTTGGCTAGATGAAATTTTCGAGAATTAAAATTATCCTCTTCTTTCAGTATCCGCTTTTGATTGATTGAGTGAGTGAGTGATTGTTGTTAAATACCAATTCAGCAATTTTTCAGCTATATTATGGCGAGAACAAGTTAATTATCATTGAGATGAAGATGAGGTCTGCTTTGTTCTAGACCAACACGCTGAGTTGGATTTTTATAGCGCTTGCTCACTGAAACAACAGTTCGCGGGTAGACATGTCATTCCATTCGGATCCATTATTCTGATTCCGAGCCAACCAATCTTTGCTCTTTCTCCGTAATGCTGCGTGCTTAGCGGAGAAGCAACACATACCAATTTCATAGTCCTTGGCTTGACCCGACTGGGGCTCGAACCCATGATCTACCGCACTCAAGGCGAGCACGCTAACCATTACGCCACCGATGCGGTGCTTTTGATTGATGCTACCACGTGAATATACTTTGTCACAGTATGATAGTAGTCCTCCTTTGACTGCATGCAAAATTTTAGTCATAGTTATAGATAGTTCTTTTGTTGAACAAGTTGAAGAACCGGGAATATACCTGTCTAAATATTGATTCTTCTGAAATTTTGGTATGCAATATAAAGTAAATAATTCACAATTTTCTTCATTTATCGGAATATTCAGTGATGACATGAATGACTTGTGATTTGCCAAAATGTCTTCTTTGTCAAAATTAGTAGTTTTGTAAGGTTTACCAGAGTTCTTGGAAATACCAAGTTCTTCATATTGCACGTTTGGCGTTAAACAACAATCACTCACTTCATTACTCTTTCTTATTTACCAAACTTTATTTCTTGTGGTTTTTAAAAAAATATTTGTATGATGTTTACCTATTTGAAATTAAGCATGTTTGTAAGCTCAACTGGCCAAAACGGCCAAGTGAAGTATTATCATTTAGTGTCCGTCGTCTGTTATCCATAACTTTTCATATTAATATTTAATCTTTTTCTTAGAAACTGCAAAACCAAATGCTTTAACTATTTTACGCTATCAAGTTTTAGGACTATTTTGTAGCGTGTGCATATATAGTACATGTTTCTACAAAACGCACATGGATCAACTCTTACCTCGCCATGACCAGACCCAAAGGATCATGTAAGGTATTATCATCAGAGAAACCAAAACTAATGGAAGAATTATGTAATCATATAAATAAAAAGATGTCAGAAAATACCATTTTAGAAGGAGATCTAAATGCCAAAAGTTGTCAGTGGAATAACGGGATTGAAAACAGTCATTGAAGATTATTAGAGGATTGTATGACTCAAAATCAGGTAATTTGTTTGAATGATGGACAGGCAACCAGACTCAATAGTAACGGTATAATATATTTGGCTTTAACTACCCAAACCACATACAAAATGTCTTTGGAATGTACCACATTAACAAATGAAAATGTTAAATCAGACCATATAGGAATCTATGTGAAATTACATTCTTGCATTAATGACTCTAAAAGAGAAGATGAAGACCCAAAATCGAACATTCACAAATGTGATTTAGGATTATGGAATCAAGCAACGAAAGATCAATTTTCAAGCGTACAAATAAATGATGACCAACATTTAGAACATATGTACCAACAATTTGAAGATAATGTCCTAAACTGCATGGAAAAGTTGTCCCAAAAATTTCAAAATCAAGCCAGAAATTCAACAGACAATGTTGGTTGAATCCAGAAGTTGGAGAGGAAAAAACATGACCTAAATAAATCTCAAAGAACTTTCAAACTCAAGAGTTCACCAACCAATCTATCATCTCTAATCAAAGGTGAAGAGGAATATATAGAGGCAAAAGAAGCTGCACTAGAGAAATGGTCAGAACATATTTGTGCAAATATCAATAATGCAAGAAATATAAAAGACAAATGGATGGAATTTAGAAAGTTCACTAACAGGAAAAGTAACAACACAATGCTACCATTTATTTAACCAGATAATACAGTTACATTCGAAGAAAACAGCAAAGCAATTGAATTAGAAGAAACATTCTTTAAAGGAAAACACTTAAATATTAATCAATTTGATGAACATTTTTATGATGAAGTGATGGGTAAATATATAACAATGACACTAAGTGATGATGAAGGATAAGATGATTATTACAACAAAGAAATTAGCATGGATGAATTAGAGGGAGCAGTATCAAGATCGAAAATTGACTCAGCACCAGGACCAGACAACATATTTTCTAAATTACTTATCAACGCAGATAAAACAGTTTTGGATTTTCTACTACAAATTTTTAACCAAAGTTGGAAAGAAGGATACTTACCCAAACAATGGAAAAATGCAAATGTAAAATTCTAAAAAAAACAAAAAAAACCCAGGAAAACCTAGTTACAATAACCCATCATCATATCGACCTATAAGTTTAACCAGTATCATTGGCAAACTAATGGAACGAATAATTACAAGTCGTCTAGAAGGATATTTAGAAACAAATGACATACTAGATGAGGAACAGGAAGGATTTCGACATTATAGATCAACAACAAACGCTCTTTTAGATTTAACACTATCTATAGTGGATGGTTTTAATGAAGAGATCGCATGTGTATTGTATGTCCATTGTTTGAGGTTCTCCTTGGGTACTTCTTTAATAGTATCTAGCGTCAAAAACAAGCACGATGTCCAAGAATAAGAATTGTAAGGATTAAGCACTGTGTTTTTAGGAAATTATGTATGTATAAACTCCGGCAGCTCACTCACAAACTTTATATAAAGTCCTTCGGACTTTATTCAGTTTGTGAGTGAGCTGGCGGAGTTTATACATTGATAATTTCCTAGAAAACAGTGTTTTATCCTATAATGAAAACGACGATTGTATTACATGACGTTTACTGTGACGTAACTTATTCGGAATATTTACACGACCACAATCGATATTACAAAAACCCTACGTCCTTTAAGGTGGTACCTAACACTACAGGGAGATAACTCTATTCTATTACCGGGATCAGTGAAATGTTTTAAAAGTTCGCTTCAATTTCAAACGTTTAGCTGACACAGATGTACAATGTTTACAAAACGGACGCTGTGCTGAGTGATAGGACCTAATGATTGTTTTACATTTTTTAGTGTCTCTAATAAATAGTATTTACTGATAATATCTGGTATACAAAATTATAACGATGGGTAGAGATATATGTCGCCGTGGTTACTTTATAGCAAACAAGATAACAAACCAACAATCTTCATTTATCAGAAAATTATCGATAAATAGTGAACGGAAAACCACATTTTTTCTAGACCCAAAATTACATGACCACAACCTCTGTATTGGTTTCAGAACCATGTACACATAATCTGCTTGATATTGGTTCAGAAATAACAATAGACGAAAATGATATGCATGTCAGCAATGGATAGAACGAGGGTAGACGCGTTGTAGAAGTAGATGTACAACATGTAATGACAAGGGAGATGTACTGCTGCCGGTATAACTTGTCATTACATTTATCCAATACAGTTTATGAGAGGTAAAAAATGTCATCAACTACAATACAATTGAGATTTGATTTCACAGATTTTTTATACAAAATATAATTTTAAATCTCAGTGTGTACATTTTACCCCCATATACTCTGTCAACTAAGGTTCCAAAACGGGAGGGGCACTTCACACTAACATGTAGCTTAGCCCAGAGTTATATGGTACTGTGGTAGTTATAGCTTTCGTTTAATTAAACACAAACTTGTTTGTAGGAAGAAAGGAAAAAAATATCAGATGAGTTCCCCGAAAAATACAATGAAAATCTGTTCAACGTATTTTTAAGAATCAAAGGGAGATTACTTTGGTACCGTGGTAGTCACTTGTTATTCCAGTACATTCTATTATTACTTTCAACTTCACTCATTAAATGTATTATAATGGAATAAGTTACTATTCATATAAGGTGGTCACATTATTCGGAGATAAAGATAGAGTTATTCAGCTATAATGCACTCATAAAGACTTAAAATGGTGTTTTTTGAAAAATAGGGGGGATGACAAAGTATATCGGTTATCCTTTTGGTCGGTTGAAAAATTCTGAAACTTAGACAGTGTTACCTAATATTGGTCTTCAAATTACATAAGGATTTTAGAAGGTAATAAACGACACAATTTTTAAATATCATTGTTTTCTAAAACAACATGTTTTTATGATTTTTTTTTCTTGGGGAGGGGGATCATTTCCTGACCTAAATGACTGCCCTGCGTTTCCTAAATTGGACAGTATGACACATTTAAGTATGGAAATTATTGAATTAAATGTAATATAATGGAATCAGTTAATGTTCATATGAGATAGTTACATTATAAGGAGATAAAGATAGAGTTATTCAGCAAAATGCGCTCAATGGTGTTTTTTGTACAAAGGGGGAGGGGTGAAAAAGTTCGCCGGTTCTCTGTTTCGGTCGGTTGAAAAATTCTGAAACTTAGACAGTGTTACCTAATAATGGTCTTCAAATTACATAAGGATTTTAGAAGGTAATAAACGACACAATTTTTAGATATCATTGTTTTCTAAAAAAACATGTTTTTATGATTTTTTTTTCTGGGGAGGGGGATCATTTCCTGACCTAAATGACTGCCCTGCGTTTCCTAAATTAAACAGTATGACACATTTAAGTATGGAAATTATTAAATTAAATGTAATATAATGGAATCAGTTAATGTTCATATGAGATAGTCACATTATAAGGAGATAAAGATAGAGTTATTCAGCAAAATGCACTCAATGGTGTTTTTTGTACAAAGGGGGAGGGGTGAAACAGTTCGCCGGTTCTCTGTTTCGGTTGGTTGAAAAATTCTGAAACCTAAACAGTGTTACCTAGAATTGTTCTTTATATTGTATGAATTTTCTTAAACAAATTAAACGACACATTTTTTCTATAATTATGACTGCTTAAAACAAAAATTTTGCCGTTGTATTTTTCGGCATTTCTTGGTAAAATATTCTATTTTTCATCTAAATAATTTGCTAATTAAAAAAAATATCCATAATTCTCGTGTTAATTAGCTGGAACTGGTATCACACTTTCAAAATAAGCTTAACTGTTTAGTAAATTATTTCTTTTACCTCCCAAAAAAAGGAAAATCAAGCATTAACTAGCATTATTGTCATCTACGGCTATACCTTCGATTTAAGGGGGGATTTAAAATGGAAGTGTGTAGAATCCCTTGGTTAACATCTTTTGATGTTTTAATATTTGATAGGTAATATCATAATGTTTCACACACAAAAAAATCTAAAAAATTAACAGACAGGAACATTTTGGGTCAGGTGTTAAGTGTTTTAAAATAATCGTTTTTTGGCATTTGTTTATTAAATTAAATAAAAGGTTTTGTTACCGGGTCAGATTATACAGGTGGTCAAAGTATACATTGTTTGTTTCACGCAGGTCAACTAATGTATTTCTGTAATATTTGATTTCTGTGGATTTTTTCCCATAAATTATATATACCCCACTCCCTCGTCGTGGTCGTGATCTTATGGCTGTTGGATTTACCACTACCTATGTGATTATGTGATAAAATTTGTCAGTGACTTACAGCAGTTCGTTAGTTTTCTGCGAGTACTCCGGTTTCATCCATAAATAAATCTGGCCTCTACGTATGATATAATTGAAATGTTGTTGAAAGTGGTGTTAAATAATATAACCCTAACCCTCCCCATTAAAAGCGTAATGCTATATCCCTTAATTTATACTTTATTTTGCTACTGCTACCTGAAATCGACTTTTTTTTAATCTTTGTCTATCTTCAGTTTACACTGTATGTAATTGATTACTGAAAAAAAAATAGGAAAACATAATTTTCTCCTACACTAATACAGTATAAATTATAATACTTAATCCATCAACACCCGAAGATTTTTTCTTAGGACATGAGACCTGGTTGAGGTTTATGTATAGAAAGGCAAATTGTCTATCTGCCGAAACGCGGAAGACTTTGAGTATGGCACTTATTCAATGTCATTTTGATTAGTCTTGTTCCTCTTGGTACGCTGGTATAACTCGTGCTTTAAAAAACAAACTGCAAGTGGCACAACACAAAACAGTTATATTCATTAAAAGCATGGGCCCAAAAACTAGTATAAAACAAGCTGAATTATCTAGTCTAGTATTTTTGAATATTGAAAACAGAGTAAAACAGCTTCGATTGAACCATGCCCATAAAATCTATTATGATAAATGTCCTTCTTATTTGAAAAATAATTTCATCAAAATTAATGAATATCATGCCCATAATACTAGATCAAGTGAGATTAATTATGTTATACCAAAGATTAAAGGCAGCGAATCAACAACGTTTTACTACAATGGAATCCATGATTGGAATTATCTACCCGATTCGATCAAATCCATGAATGATTTGCAAAGATTTAAAAAAGAAGTGAAGTGCCACCTGATACATACCAATGAAGAACGGGAAAGACGTGTCATATCATAATAATGGCAATTATATATATATTTTTGCATAGATAATGCACTTATTTTAAAATTAAGTAATCGATCTACCCGCTCATATTGATCTTTTAATATCCACTTGAACTTTAAGCTGATACTTGTAAAGGATCCCATTGGAAATAAGCTGAATGGCTTCTATGGGCTATCCTTGGTAAGAAAGTTTTCAGCAGCTACAATGAGTGGATTGAAGTTTCTGTTAATGATGACAGTTTTATGTTTTATTTTTAAATTAACGAGAAAGTTTCAAACACTTGTGTATGATGTTGAAATTTTTAAACCTAAATATATTTGACCTTTTACCCTTTACCTTTACCTTTACCTGTAATCATATTATACAATATATTTCTTTAATTGTCATTTTTTATTTGTTTTTATTTGTATTCCTTCAGTTGATTATTTGTTAAGCAAATAAAAACACAAAAAAATGTTCCATATGAAATTGATAAAAGTACCTTTTTATTAGATCTACAAGATACAGACAGTTAAGCAATTACCATACATTTATTACATATTTCTTTTAATGTCTTTATTTCCCCTTGTTTTTCTTTGTATTCCCTAAGTTGACTATTTGCTTAGCAAAATAAAGACCCCCCCCCCCATAAAATCGCGTTTGATGAAGACCCCCCCATCAAATGGCTTTTGATTAGATCTACAAGTAACAGACATTTAAATGATCACCATCACCATACAATTATTATGGACATTTTGGGGTATTTGTCTTTTTTGTTATTAAAGCGAGCTCTCGTTCGATTTAAAAAACAACATTTGAGTATTAATACAGTGTGCGATGCGCTTCAGTGCTATTATTACATAATTTTAAAACATTTATGACGCACCTTCTGCTATTGTCAATTTCAATGTATTGAGTTAACATGTATTTATATTTTGTAAATGTCTAACTACTGTCGTCGATTTCTGTGTATTTGTTTGATATTTTGACCCCTTGTACACTGTATAGTATCTGGGGATAATAAAGTTTACACCCCAGGGGCCGGTAACTAGAAAGTCCTCTTCAAGCTCCCTTAAAGCCTGCTTAAGTACTGTCGTAAGTGAGAGCAAAGATTATCTTAAGTCAGTAACAAGAAGCGTACTTAATGTACACTTAGAGTAATCTTAACGTCATCTTAAGTGTAACTAAGATATTCGTACGATGTCCCCTATCTTACCATGTGACGGACGTACCGATATTGATTTCTTGAAAATGAATTAGAAACTTCTCTTTAAAGATCACCAATGCGTTTATCTTTAAATGAACACGACATTGTAATTGAATGTTGTTTATGGTAATAGCAGGTCAAAACGCCCCTACTACCAAAACGCTCTCACTTTTTACCAAAACCCCCACTTTTCCAAAATAAATCATTATAAAAAATATTTTATGTGATTCAAATGTTTATTAATGTCTTCCCGCGATTTGTTTTTGATCGAATATTTTGTTTTTGCTTTATTATATTTTTATTAATCTCTTTATTAAAATTATTAATTTAAATAATGAAGATTGTATTTCATTAAATTTATATGTTTCATTAATTATTACAATAATTATATGCCTTTATCCGTGCCGACGGTCTTTTATTAGCTTAATAACGGTAGGAAAGTAAAAACACACAAAAGCCAAGGTATTTAAAAAAAAACCAAACAGACACAGAATTTTTATTGGGTTGAAATCCATATACAAAGGATTGTTACCAAAACAACACATTAAATACAAAACAAAGTAACTAATCCAATCAAACTACATATACATGTTTGAAATGCATGTCTCGCTGGCGATATTGTGAAAAACAAATGTACAAAGCCAACAAAAGAATTTTGAGAAGTCTAAGCTTTGATAACAATGGCTTGATGTGACCTTATGGCTTAATATTTAGTAAATACTGCATTAAAAAAAAACAATATTTTGTCACGTAAATTAGGTCCTGTAAATTAGAATTCTTATATTTTGGGTTAACTTTTCAGGTGAATTTGAAGTTATTTAAATTTTACTCAAGATTTTATGGGTTAAAAAGTACACCTTTGGACCTCTTGTATGTTATTTTGCATCCTATGTAACAATGCAATAGTACTTTAGACTTTAATAAGCATGTAACTAAAAGTCCCGTTGATTATAAATGTATCGACATTTCGTTCCCCCCCTTTTACACAAACGTGTCTAATTTCTATTCACGTAGTCATTTCTGGTCTCTAGGAAGTTGGTATTCGTGAGAAAACGGTTATTCCATGTAATCAACGGAGTAAACTAGTTGGCACTAGAGATGTCCTTTATTATCGGCGACAGCAATTGTCGCGGTTCTGTGAGAATGAGTCTATATTTTATTGTCGCAAAAAATAAAGACAAATGAATAAGACACAAGTAGTAAACTTATGTAGTTTTCTGCAAAAATTATAGATAACCATAACAGTACAAAACATATATTGCCTAGAATATAAGTAATTTTATATACTTATAAAAAACACAATTACCAGAGCCTATACATGTATATACATGCAAGTTCGTTGTGGTCTGATGCAAGATATTAAGCATGTATATACAATATATAAATTTACTGGACAAATCTTGAATTACAAGACATCACACATGATACATGTACATGTATTTTCGTTTGAGTAGAAAAAAAATTATTAAATGTGCCGCTTTGGTAATAAAAAAGTTGCAAGAAAGGTGCTCGTCAACTGGGGAGCTTTTATCGGAATCAATGTCCCGTCAACAGCCCCGAGAACCAAGGGAAATTCCTTAATGTCATAAAAGTCGTATTTCACTCTTTGCTGCTCTTCTGCTGACAGAGGAAACTGCACATAATTTGACAAGTTATGCGAAGATTAACACAGCGCGAAACAGTCATGTTGCTTATCCCATGAGCGTCCCTAATAACACACATGTACCTGCCGCTAGCGTAGTACCTTAACGCTATCATAACTTGAAGAGAAACGGGTATGAAATGCGATCGGTTAGTAAATCTTAAAAGGTCTTGTTCCAGATCCTGACAAATGCTATATATACTTTCTCTGTTGAGTTTGTTATTTTTCATAATAGTTTCGTCACTGAGGTAGTCCAATTGGTTATTTCTGTCACGAAATAAACGCCTCGGAATATCATCTACTCGATTTCTCTGCCTGAGAATGTGAAGCATCAGTGCCATTTTGAAGAGATGGTTAGCCCTAAGTGTGGTCTGACCCACAGTTAAAGTTACAATTATCTTTGGATACTAAGATGTTGTCTTGTTACACTCGTAAATGGTCAAGATCAAGCTAAGTGTGCTTTAAGGGTGTCTTAAAATTTAAGAAGGCTTCCAGTTACAGAAACAGTTGAAGACTAAACAAAGAGATGCATTAAGATTAAATCGTAGACATTTCGTAGACATGCCTGTTTAAGGGCTGTCAATCATAGTAAGATTGTTTCTTGTTACACTCTTATATGCTAAGAATACCTTTAGATCATCTTAAGGCTTAAGATAGCTTCTTGTTACCGGCCCCAGGTCTATTGTTAAACCATATGCTTTCTATCTCTGAAACTGCCTTTCTATGAATTACTTTATTGTTATAAGAACAATAGCCTGTGTTCACAAGGTGTGACGACAGGGGTTTCTGGAAACCCTTGTCTTCACACCCTGTGAGCACGGCTTATTGTGCCTAAAACAATGAAGTAATTAATTACCACTCAGCTGAAGATAACACGAAAACTGGATATTGAAAAACTGAAAAAGAAAACATAAAGATCTTGTTAATGAAGTATAGTCTGAAAAAAATCCAAGCAATCGTTAAAAAAAAACTAAATAATAATAAATGATAGGGGAAAAACAACTTGGTCGGGAAATCAAATGTAAAAAGAAAATACATTATGTTGGCACCCTTTCAAAAGTTTATCATGTTTACCATTGGTAGATCTAGGGAGGGGGGGAGCTCCCCATTTTTTTCGGAAAATTTATTAAAATTATGTGAAAATGTCGGAAATGACACTATTATTACCTGTTTTTTTTATTCTGAAACCCCTTTTAAATTGTTTGGATCCTAGCCGTTAAAAAAACAAAACAAAACAAAATAAAAAACATTGACCTGTTAAATGCGCACTTACAACTGAACAGTTTATTGGTAGAAAAATACTTTATCATATTCAACATATATTCTTACTTACTTTATTTAGCAGTTCTGCGTAATATTTGTGACAATATGGTTAATATTCATTTTCTACAAAAAGTTCAGTTTAATATAACGTCTATCATTCCTGAATATCAAATGAATAAAGGTACATATCAAATAACATATCTCATTATTAACCAATCAAACTGTTTAATCCTTAAAACAACCCAGTCATTCAATCTATTTTTATAGAAAAGGTACCCAATGGGGAAACCACAAAAATGTATCGATTTATGAAATTTAATGTTTCTGTGTTTATTGTTTTTGTTTTTTATGATATTTTGTAATGAATATTTAGTGTATTTAGAATAACATGGGGAGTAAGTTAGTTATACACTTCGGTATACGGTGTTTCTGGATTAGAAACCCCTATACCTCAGTGTATAACTATTATATGTGTTTGTTTATTTTTAGCAGATTGAAGATATCTGATTATGACACAGATTTCAACATGCCCGCCATTCATAGATATAGTACCGGAGTCCCCGCAGTTAATCTATATTAAGCCCTAGGATCTGACAGCAACACTAGGATTGAATTAACCTATTTATTAAAGGTAATATTTTTTCACTTAGCTGCATAACCGGAGCTTTTATTTATTTATGTATTTATTTATTTATTTATTTATTTTTAATTTATATTATTTATCTATTTTATTTTTTTTGTCACAAAAAAGATTATAAGAGCTACAATACTGAGGCTATGTAATACCAGGATCAGTAATAGAAAAAAATATCATTCATTTGAATTGAGGACATGGGAATTCCATGACGTCAGAACTGAGGACATGGGGACTCTAGACTATTTCATACCCGAGACGTACTTGTCTTTTTGCTCTGCTGTAGAGACTTTCTACTCTTCTTGTAAAATAAGAGTAGTTCGAATTGAAGCTGTTTATTTTTTTTGCTCACAATTGAAAGAGTTGGGGTTTATAAGGGTAGATTACATCATATACCTGGACATTGTAGAATAGTAAAATTTTGTAACTTAGGAAAATTCAAAATTTTAATATTTCTTAAATTAGATGTATTCAAAGAAATATAAAAAAAATTGAATATTTCTTAAATTACCAATTTTTTTAAAATAAATTCATGATTTGACTATTTCCTAAATTACAATTTTTTTTAAGAAATTAAAAAATTGAATACAAATGTATTTCTTAAATTACATTTTTTACAGTAAAAATTTGACAATTTCTTAAATTACACACAAAATTGTAATAAAAAATGTATAATACAGTTTAGCATTGTATTTGTTGTGTACATATCATGCTTCTTTTTTGGTTAGGAACTGCCTACCCTTCCGGAACACCCGAGTTCACAACCGGTTTTTAGTGGGGTTTGTGTTACTCGATCTTTAGTGTCATGTGTATGTTTTGTAGATCGTTGTTTGTCCTTTTCTACTTTTTCTTTTGGCCATTGTGCTGTCTGTTCTTCTTAGATATACGGATTATGATTACCCCTTTGGCATCTTCAAACTCTTCTTAATATTTTTATGTGTGTGTGTGTTTTGTTATAAGACTATTGTGTTTTAATAATTAAATAAAGTACAACTAGAATAATTTCACCGTCATTGTCTAACAGAGAGTATTTTGTTTTATCTTTATTAACTGCAAAATATTGTGTCTCAAGGTCAAAATGAGCTATCATAGAGTTAGCGTTAGATGAAGTAGTCATATTATGTGCTGGTACCGGTAAATTGTGTACCTTGTAAATGTCAAATTTTCCAGTTAAGTCCATTAAAGGTACATTTAGAATAACCAAAATTCTATCTTTTTCAAGAACTGTACTGCATGTCAGAAATTGATAGTATTGCCAGATGTATTTTTTTTCGTCTTTAGGCAATCTTAAATGTGGGGGTAATTTAGACTTAATGTCGCTCAGGAGCATTCTTAGATTATGGGGGGTGATCACGCTGGGTGATAAATGGCCCATGGATAACATATTTAGCTTAAGTTGTAATTGACCCAAGTAATCTCCAGCTATGGTGAGCATGTCTTTAATTTCCGAAATCGCTAAACCAATGTGATTGTACCCATGTACATAAGATTGTAATATTCCTACCGTTGTAGATACTGAAACCAATTTATGAGATACGTTATGAATTACATCAATAATATTATTTATCTTTTCCCTATTCTCGATAATTCGACCTTGGATAGTATTCAAAATAGTCATACCTTCTTGAACCACATGAGTTATTTTGTTTTGTGAAATAGTGAGTGCCCTAAGATTACTTCTAATTGAACTGAGATCATCTTCGCTATCCGTACCAAAGAGAAAACTAAGTGCCTTCCCAATAATTGAAATAAGTGCCCTTTTTGATCTAAGCTTCTTTTCGACGGTTTTATCATAATACATTGACTTTAAATCTTGAAATTTGTTCATTATTTCTATGCAAGTTTTGTTCAAATTATCAACTTCTGTATTTGCACCGAAGGCCGCCGAGATCCAATTTTTCTTCTCAGGGTTGTATTTTGCAATTATCGCCTGAAATTTGAGAACGGCCCGTAAGGCTATAATTGTAGTATATGGTTTCTTATTCAAGAATTTTTCAAAAGGAAGTAATTCTTCCACAAAAGTAACCATCCATTTTGCCCTAACTGTAGTAACCTCTTTAACCCTTTGGAAAATCACATTTTCCTTCATTATGAACTGAGCGGTGAGACCAAAAAGAACACTCACAAGGATCAGCCTAATTTTCTCCCTGTAATTAAAAGGATATCAGTTAACTTATCACTGTAGGAATTAATAACCACTTTCATTTTTTATGTTTTTATAAATATTTATTAAATCTCATAACTCTTTTCGTTAAAATAAGGAAGAGTGGAATTGTTTTTTGTCCACAACGTCAATAGACGTGTTCTACTAATATGTTCGAATTCTCTTATGCTTCGCCAGGTAAAGTTTGTGTCAATGGCTTTCAGCCAATTTATTGCTTTTAATTGTCCGTCATGGTATCGACGCAATTCTTCGTGGTATGTTACGTCATGATACATGGCACGCTGCCTCACCAGTCTCCTCTTTTCCCTCATGTGTGAAGGCAACATGACATGTTTATCTAATACACCAAGACCCCCTCCATAGGTACTTTCTGTAAGCGAAGTAAATTCGCCAACTAAGTCCTTATTTATGAAGAAACTTAATGCGAATCTCATGATGTGCGTGATCATGTCCCATGGCAGCCTAGGCGCTCTGTTCATGGTTTGAAGTACTTAACTGTGTAGAAGAAGAAAAATAAAACAATCGATGAATAATGTGGAATGACCAGAAGAGCAAGTGATTATAATGAATTGAATAATTATGAACTGAATTATGAACATGTTGCTTTGTGAAATGATTGCACGTGCACGTTAACTGATGATGAAATGAATAATGATGAAATGAGTACTGATAAACTGAAATGAGATGTGAAAAGAATATGACTGATTGAAGAAATGATTATGATCGTTTTTTTGTATTTTTTTTCCCTCCACTTAGCAAACACGAACAGGAACCCCTAACTGTGACATAATGTATCCGCTGACTTGATTTACCAACATTGGACTGCCTTGTTCTAATGTAAAGTCGGAATTAGAATCTACTTTTTCGTCTTTGTATTGGCTACTGTTAATACTGTCATTACTATCACTACTCCGCAAACTGTACATGGTTTCATTGTGTTGATCTGGATCAAACATTTGTTTTGCCCGAAGACATTTACCCAACTCCATCAACGGAATATTATCTTCTTCATCTGAAGTTTCATTTTCCCTTTTATACCGTTTCACAATTTTTGCTAAAGGGGTATCTTCATCTGATTCAGATGAACTTTTTATATCAGAGTCAGATTCTACAGGCACTGCCATAACAGCATTTCTCATGTTCTGTTTATGTGCTGGTTTCGGAATTTCCCATTCCAGACTAGCTAATCGAATTTGTTCTGCATATGCCTTGGTGGTTTTTCCAGTTAATTGTTTTATTAGCATAACGTTTACAGGTGATGTTTGGTCAATAATGCGATAATAAGGTAACCATCTACTTGATAACTTATTTTCCCTAACATGATTTTTATAATACACAGGATCCCCAACCTGAAATTCAACGTCCTTTACTCCTTTGTTCGCATATCTTGCCTGGCGTCTCTTTGAACGTTTCTGGAATTTATGAACCAAAAGGAAGGACTTGTGTTGTCGTTCCAATGCTATTTTGTGATACTGTTCCCCGTGGTACTTACGTCTGGGTTTTAAAATATTGTCCAGAGGCAGAACTGGATCTCTATTGTACAATGCAAAGAAGGGTGACATTTTTGTAGTATCGCTAATATTAAATCGTATGGCTGCTAATGTTTGAATTAAAAACAAATCCCAACTTTTAGGATTTTCGGCGGACAATTTAGATAAAATATCATGCAAAGTTCGATGGAATCGTTCGATTTTTGCATTACCTTGTGGATGGTAAAAGGAAGTCTTTATGTGTTTAATATTTAATTCTTCACAAACTTCTTGCATGACCTTAGAGCAATTTTCACCGCCATTATCACTTGTCAAAATTTGTATTCCTGAATGACGCGGAATAATTTCCTCTATTAATAAATGTGCAACATTGTCAGTAGTTTTAGCAGGCACACTAAATGCTTCAGGCCAACCCGAATATAAATCAATAAAGCCAACAATATATTTGTTCCCCGACATAGTAGTAGGATATGGTCCACTTACGTCCACTCCTATGTGACAAAAGGGGTAAAGTGGCACAAGAGTTTCTTGTATGGGTACCCTAACCTTTTGTAAGTTTCTAGTCTGACAAGCTACACAAGTCGTGACGTAAGCATAAATTTCTTTGAACATATTTGGCCAGTAATATTTGTTCCTGATTGCTTCAAAAGTTTTATCTATTCCCATATGCCCGTTTTTATCATGATATTGTTCCACGACCGATTGCTTGATATGCGAAGGAATATACAACCTAACCATTTGGTCGCCATTTACATCCAAAATGTAGTATAGCGCGTCTTCGATAAGAATGTGTTTATTTTTAATCGTGGCTGGCGCCTTATCCTTCAAAATTTGATCTTTTAATTCTTGCAATTTTGATCCTTTTTCTTGCTCTTCACTCATGTTAATGTTTTGAAATTGAAAATCTGTTTTCTCTGGAATATCGTCTACCACCATATGTTTATCGATACGGCTACGGGGCTTCAAAGCACTGGAATTTATGACATTGATTTTGTAAGTATTGTCATTTATGTCCAACACTTCTTCTTCTTCCTGTATTTGAACTTGCTTAGTTGGTAAGCGAGATAACAAATCAGCGACTACATTTTTGGCACCTGGTATGTATTCTATGGTACAGTTGTAAGCAGAAATGTTTAAGGCCCAAAGCTGAATTTTTTTATTTTGCATGGGAGCGTCCAAAATATATTTTAAGGGTTTGTGGTCAGTTTTGATTTTAAATTCTGCATTATATAAATAATGATTTAATTTCTGCAAACTATAATTAATGGCAAATGCCTCTTTTTCAATGGTAGAATACCTACACTGAGTTCTACTTAATTTGTGTGACAACAAATAAATGGGTCTCTCGAATTCCTGAGTTTCTCTGGTTATTGGACTTGGGGTAAGTTCAGTTAAACAAGCTCCTATACATTCGTCACTGGCATCAGTGTATAACACATAAGGTTTGTTTAAATCCGGATTCGCCAAATAAGGTATTTTAATTAGATCCTGTTTTAATTGTTGGAAAGCGTTCTGACATTTGATTGTCCAGTTGAAATGTTTATTTTTTCTAGTTAAGTTAATAAGGGGTTCTGCTGTTTCGGAAAATCTCCTATAATAAGAAAGACAACCAATGTAAGCCCTTACTTGTTTAACAGTTTTGGGTTCTGTCATGTTTTGAATTGAAGTGACTTTGTCTGGATCTGGTTTTAAGCCATTTTTCCCTATTACAAATCCTAAATAATTAGTTTCACTTTGCGCGAAGTCGCATTTAGACAATTTCAATTTCAATTTATGTTGTCTCAACCTTTGGAAAACCTGATCAATATGTTTTAAATGTTCCTCATATGTCTCCGAGAACACGAGAATATCATCTATGTATGCGGCTGAAAATTCTTCCAACCCTTGCAATACTTCTGTAAATAATTCACTGAACAGGCCTGGCCATGAATTGAGCCAAAAGGGTAAGACGTTGAATTCAAATAACCCTTTATGGCATACAAATGCCGTTTTTTCTTGATCCCTTTCCTTAACCTTGATTTGATAATAACCCGACTTTACATCCATGCTCGTGAACCATTTTGCTTTGCCCACTAACGCTAATAAATCATCAATTAAGGGTAGCGGGAATGATATAACTTTGGTAATTTTGTTCAGTGCCCAATAGTCTACGCACATGCGTGGAGTATTGTCCTTTTTCTTTACAATTATAATTGGCGCCGCCCAAACAGAGCGTGATTTTCTAATGATGTTGGCCGCCAATAAATCCTCAATTGTTTTATCAATGATTTTTCTCTGATTGAGAGGGGCCCTATACGGTTTAAGCTTAATCGGCTTATGACTACCAGTATCAATGGTCATATCAACCGTATCAGTACACCCAAGTCTTTATCAGACGTGGCAAAAATATCTTGATTTTTCCTTACTAAATTGGTAATATCTAATCTATGTGTTCCAGGAACTTTAATTTCCGACATATCAAATGTATCTACTTTTTCATCACACTTTTGCCATTTATTTGACACACGATTAACCTCTTCAATCTTGTTCGCGGAAGCCACAATGCAATTCCTTTTTAATATTATGGTTTTATTAGTGTTATTTACAATCATCAGTGGAAATTGTCTTTTTTTATTAAACTTGGCCACTGTACTAATAACCATCAAACCAGGTTCTGACGAAAAATATCCCGACTCCAAAGCCGAAATTTCTACTAAATTAGTTGCACCAAAACTGGGATTATTTTTTAATTTTACAGGGCATACATTTACAGTCTGAGGTTTTATTACTGCATTCCTTGCACATCAAATAAAGATGCAATTTTAATATCTTCTTCTAGTGAGACATAACATTTTCCTATCCTTAAGCATCCTAAATCGAAGTATAATCTAACACCATTTTGTGTTAGCCAATCCTTACCCAAAAGACATTCCTATTCATGTCTTTGACAATGTAAAATAATTGAGTAACCTCAGTTTGTCCAATTTTTATGCTTATATTAGCACATCCTTCAATGTTTATAACGCTTGTCCACTGACTGATTGTAAATGAGCCTTCTTTTTAAATACCTTAGGTTTGTCTTTTAAACTTGCAAAAATCCTAGAGTGAATTAATGAAACTTCTGCACCTGAATCTGCTAAAGCCCTAAATTTCAAATTTTTTATTTTAATCAAAGTTGAATTTGGAGAACCAGTTAAATTAATTGCATATTGTGGTAATTTACTCTTATCATGGGCTTCCTTATGACAAGAGTGTTTTAGTTTCCCTGATGAGCAAATCTCCTAGTATCACATTCCTGTTGTCTACCTGCTGTATAGCGAGAGCTACCGTAATTTCTCCTATTTTCTGGGTAATGCTTTTGGGAATGGGGCCCTACCCTTTCCTGACCTCTACAATGCCGAGCTAGATGACCAAATTTCCCACAAGAGTAACATCGTTTCTGAGATCGAAAATGATCAACTTTCATTGGTTCAGGCATGCGTTTATCAATTACTGGGGGTGGTTTAGTCATACGCCTAGTTGGTCTATTAAATTCATATTGTTTTTCGGAACTGGCTCGTCCCCTACGTAGTTCCAAACGTTTGAAGACGTCATGTTCAACAAGAGCTATTTTCACAGCGTCCATTAAAGTGCGTGGATTGTCTCTTGATAATTTCAATTGCAAATCTGGAGATCTTAACCCGTCAATGAAAATTTCAACTAATTCTGTCTCAATAAATGCTTCATGTCCGCGTAAATTTGGGTACGGTACGCCTTACGTGAAAGTGTAAATAATTCATCTGAAAAAGCCTGAATTGTCTCGTCTGGTTTTTGTCGCCTGTTTCGTAAAATAAAGAAAGATTGTCTAGGGTCAGTAGTCTCGCCAAACCTATCAATCAATTGCTCCTTAATTTCCTCCCGATTATCTCTTGGATATTCTTGAAAAATTATCTGAAGAAATTCGGAACATTTGCCCCCAGCTGATTGATAGGCTATTAATTTTGTTGCATTATCATCTATCCTATTTATATATGCGAATTTTTCTATTTCATTTAACCAGTTTCTTAAATTTACTTGAGAACCATCAAATGTTTTAATTGATTGAGAACTATTATTAAAACTTAATGCAGATCTTAGTTCCTGAAGTTCACTGGTTACAATTTGTACCGCTTCCCTTAATTCTGGGTTAGCCATACTTAAAATAGTACTAAGCAAGGTTTACTTACCGGACAAAAGGTTCCAAAATCGTAGTACCAGTAGAATTCGATCCTGGTCACGGCACCAAATCAGCCCGTATAAGACTATTGTGTTTGAATAATTTAATAAAGTACAACTAGAATAATTTCAATAACTTTATAACTTCAGTACAACTTATAATTTCGTGATCGTATAGTGTTCTAAAAGCAACTGTCTACGCCAAAGTTCAGTTACTAGTTGGTCCTCCTGACTGCTCGCCAGCTCCCTATTTATAAGTATCATCACCAAAATGTAATTTATCTTGCTGTCCCTTTAACCTTCTGTTACTCAATAGTTCTTGTATATAAATGTCCTAAACTAATTCCTTTTGACCGTTTGTGTAAATATAAATCTACTAAACTAACTTCTTTTGACAGTTCTGGTATATAAAATTATATTAACTCAAATTCTGTTGATTTATGTCCTGTTTCATCCACACATTTATCGCTTATAATTACACTTGTAGAGCCTCAGGTTCTACACATCTTCCCTGCATATAACGTTAATCTCTTAACAGATGTGCCTGATACTCAATTGTTCTTGTATATAAATGTCCTAAACTAATTCATTTTGATCGTTTGTGTATATATAAATCTACTGAACTAACTTCTTTTGACAGTTCTGGTATATAAAATTCTATTAACTCAAATTATTTTGATTTATGTCCTGTTTCATCCACACATTTATCGCTTATAATTACACGTGTACTGCCTCAGGTCCTAAACTGATTGAATTTTATTAATTTGTTGTAACAGTTATTATATTACATTGTTTTGGTTTTTTTTGTGTGTTTTTTTTTTAAGGTAGATAGAAAATCTTTGTTTTATTTTGTAGCAGAGCACTGGACTTTAGCACATTCTATTTGTTTCCTTTATATTTTTGCTTCAAAATTGTTATATCAATAAAAACCGGGTTGTATAATTAAAGCTATTGGGCAGACATAGATCACTCTGTAAAGTGGATTATTTTGTCTTCCGTAAAATTAAAATTATCTGTGTACTGCTAACGACAGACACGACCAAAATAAAACAAAAGTGAATGTTTCATTTGATCCATGTACTCTAAAAATGTATACCCAAAATATTCAGATTTTATGTCCGATTAAAAATTAATATGCCCCAACTTATGGCCCGGGTGGTTCAATGAGGTAGTTGGATTACATAGCAACTCATACAAGTCTATCACCAATACGCATAGGTTCCCGCCCGGCTTTGTAAAATACAAAAAGAGTGCACTCGACTCGCATCCGCAAGTGATAAAGTTTACCAGTTGCTTACCCATGGTCGGTGGTTCTCTCTGGGTACTCCGGCTTCTTCCACCACTAAAACTTATCACCATGATATAGTTTAAATATTGCTGAAAGTGGCGTTAAATACCAAAAATAAAATCAATCATTATGCCCTAACTTTAAACGAAAGGGATTTTTTTTTTAATAATTTTATTTGATACATATACTCTAAAAAGTAATACCATGTATACCCTAAATATTTAAATTATGTGTCGGATTACAGATTAATATAAAAAATTTAAACAAAAGGGAAAATATTTTTTTTTCATTTTTTTTCATTTGGTACATATGCTCTAAAGTACACTCAATGCCCGGATGTCCCTAAATATTTTGTATACACTAATATTAACATGACATTTTTGTACATATCTTTATTCTCATACAGCCAAATACATTGGTACAGAGAAAAAGAACAACATAATAATATAACAAGACTATTTAAAATATACAGAGAGGAGGTAGGGTCCGGGTGGTTCAATGATACAGGTAGCTGGAATACCTAACAACTCATACAAGCCTATCACCCATAAGGCGTGGGTTCGCACCCAGCTTTGTAATTTACAAAAAGGGTGTAATCGACTCGCAGCCGCAAGTGATAAAGGTTTACCAGTTGCTTGCCCATGGCGGTGGTTCTCTCCGGGTACTACGGCTTCTTCCAACATTAAAACTGGTCGCCATGATATAGCTGAAATACTGCTGTAAGTAGCGTTAAAACACAATCAATCAATCAATCAATCAATCAATCAATCAATCAATCAATCAATCAATCAATCAATCAATCAATCAATCAATCAATCAATTAATTAATCAATCAATTAATCAATCAATCAATCAATCAATCAATCAATCAATCAATCAATCAACCAATCAATCAATCAATCAATCAATGTACCCTAAATATTTCATTGTATCTGTTATTTATTATTTTTATATAAATATTTGATATTTATGAGTATTGT
>MJUT01023253.1:6327-17752 GCA_002080005.1 Gigantidas platifrons
AGTGAGGATGTGAACCATGATACCGTCAAAAAACCAACCGTGGTGTATGAGGATATATCACCGGTTAAGAATGAAAACACAATAATTCCGCAGGATTTGGTAGAATATCCGTATACTCCAGTATTCCAGGATTAATTCCATAGTCTTTATATATGTGTATTCATTCGGTATATCAGATTTTTTTATTTCGTAAATTTATAGGTGTGAACATAGACTAGCCGAAAAATCCGCAGGATTTGGTAGAATATCTGTATACTCCAGTATTCCAGGATTATTTCCATAGTTTTTATTATGTGTACTCATTCAGTATATCAGATTTTTTATTTGATAAATTTTAAAGTATGAACGTAGACTAGCCGAAAAATCTTCGCAACGCACATACTTGTGTGTATTGTTTATAATTTTATTTTAAATGTGTGAACCTGAACTAGCTGAAAAATCTTCACAAAGTACATACTTCTATGCATGTATTCTTTATCATTTTTGTTAGATGTGTAAACTCGAACTACAGCTGAAAAATCTTCACAAATTACATACTTCCGTGTTACTAAAACAATATTCCATTTCAATATGTGAACTAGATGAACAATTTCAACATTGAACTCATATTTTAGTGGAGTGGGAATTTTCAGTTTGGATTTTTATATAAGGGAGGTAACTGTTCTCATCATCATTGTAAGTAAAAAAAAATATATCATTTGTACATTTTTATTAAAGCAATATATGTAATGGTCATGTGTTACAAATTAATTTTATAATGTTCAAAGACGTAACTTTACACAGGATTTATCCAGAATCGCTTGTCGTCGAAACTACACAGTCCTGTTTTATTCAATAAGTCAATGTAAAGTTCGTGATTTTTACTTCGAATAGACCTCATGGAATTCATGGTGGTGGTTTCCTCCAATAAACAGTTTTTATACATTTCATGACGCAATGTTTTTTTAATTTCACATTTCGCTATTCCCTTTGCCACTTTCTTTTCTTCCGTGTGTATTATTTCATCTCCCACAGCATCTTTTCTCATTATGTCGTAGGTTAAACTGTACATTTTTGGGCGAAGACCAACCACTTCCTTTATTGGGATACCTGCAAAAAATAATAACGAGCAGGACATTCATACTGTAAGTGCTTTTTGTGTCGTCCTATCAATGTGATTTCTTTCTCTGTGTGCTGAGTTGTTTTTGTGTACCCATCCCTTGTTCCTTCTGTATTCTGTTGCCGATATCTGATGAAATACATGTACAAATTTATTTTCAAATTATCAATATTTCATGTATGGGTTCGTTCATTCTATAATACTGACTGAAATCTACATCTATGTGAAACAGAATTACGTCATCGTGTTCCGTTGTAATTTAATGTGTTGTTACACAAATTGGTAAGTGCATTTTAATAATTTGATTACACCAAAATTGACGGTTTTTGCTTTTGAGTCACAATCTATCTATTTACCTCCGAGTTCGTCTTTAAATTTCCCGGGGACTTTCTTATTTTTGTCAGAGAAGAGTTCGTGTGCCCTGGGGAAGTTCGACGTATCCAGTAAGTCTAGCATACTTTTCATGTCTTCATACACGTATTCTGTTTCGATTTCGTAGCACAGAGAATCTAGAATTATAGATAAAAAAAAAACAATTATTAAGCGACTGTTTAACAATTCTAAAATTAAATCTAAAGATTAAAAAAATTGTTAAACTATAAAAATAAAAAATTTAAAATCACATTATAAAATCAAGAATTAAAGGAAACATACCTGTATCGGTAAATAACAACTTTATCTCCATATTTGGGTTTCATCACCTTGTAGTGGAAGTGGTACATGAGCCATTTAGAAATATCCAGAATGGCTTGTCCAACATAGATGGGTTTGTTCAGTAAAAGGTTCACTTGTTTGTTCTCAACCCCAACCATATATTAGTTGAAAATTTGGCATCGTTGAAAGGATGGCTTGGTCACACACTTTTCAGCTTTTCCTACGAATGGATATGAAACATTGACATTCTTTCACGTAGGTTTTCCAAAAATTTACCAAATACACTGAACAATTATATATATATATATAAACTTAATGATATATTAATATTGTATCATATGATATTATCATATATTTACTGTACCGTTTCACAACGTGGATAGATATGTTGATATTTTAAATAGTAAATTTGAAAACATATTTTTAAAATCACCCATTGTGAAACATTCTTATGGTTAAATTTTAATAAATGACAAAACAAACAGATGTTATCTACATCTATGTGAAACTACTTAGAGTATTATCAACGATTCCCCGGGTGAAATGATTACGAGTGATATTTACACAGACCTACATGTAAGTTACAAGTGCATCTTGATTAATCCCTCAGCTATATGTTTGTACATTTATTATGTCGCATGCAAGGCAGACATATAGGGATCTCTTTGTCGGTCATTTGTCAAGAGTCGCATTTATTGCAGGTGATATTCCGTGGAACATCTAGTTTTACACTTGGGAACAACTGTTGCCAATACTTTGTATATAAAATTTTCCATCTGCCCATTAATCTTTGGCATTATGAATCAGTCAGTAGGTTTGAGACATATGTTTGAAAATAATGAACTTATTGCAACACCACAATTTATTACCAATATAATGTGAAAAATCATAAAAGTTGTAGTCGCTTTACAATACTTTTGGTTGATCGAAAAGCCAAAGATTACATACTCTTCACAATTAATCTTGTATACATGTATTTTGTTAACTTAATTGATTGGTCTATTTTCACAGGTTATTCGTTGGCCAATTCCAAACAGACACAGACAGATAGCTGGAAATATTGAACAGATATGTCACCTACCAGGTGTAGTGGGTTTCATTGACGGCACTCATGTGCGGATTTCAGCAGCCTTGAAAGGTGATAGAGATTACTATAACCGCAAAGGATTTCCTTCAGTTCAGCTGCAGCTAAAAACAAAAATAAATGTCCACTGGATATCAATACTTTGGTGTCAATGACACAAAGGAGTCACTTTGTCATTATGTCTGTCAATCTGTGTAGAGTCACACTTTTATATAGTCTATTTCAGATGACACATGTGTTCTGTGGAACATTTAGTATTAATGTTTTATGCTGTCAACAAAATATCAATAAAACAAGTAAACTAATCACTTGGCCAGAGAGACCCATGCTTGGGGAATAAAACTTGATGTTAACATTAATGCTTTTTGTAACATATGCAAGGTAGCTATAGACACAAAAGGGTCACATTGTCTTGTCGAGAGTTTGTACAGTTTTGGTGATCAAGTCAATTGTATAGATACTGTACATTACAGATCAACTTTATGTGGATAAAAGATGTTTTGATCAAGTAAAGTTATTCCTAGTATAAGATGATGTTGACAGGCAACACATATTCGTGTTGTAATACTTGTTTTACATTTTACTTATGTTGATGCTTTTCAAATTAATGATGCCCAAGTTTACATTTGTGTTTCTGATGATTGTGAGGATTCCAATGTAGCTCTATATCATGTACATATAAGTCGATATTAATACATTGTTCTGTTATATAAGCTTTCAAGACCATAATATATCTTTATTTTCTTAGAGTGTAGTGGATGACAAAATGATTAAGACAAATGTATACACAGGATAGCCTGGATGTACACATGATGCAAGGGTACTTCGTAATTCCAGTCCTTACATTAGAGCCGAGGCTGGGGAAATGTTCCTACAGAACCACCACATCCTGGGAGATAGTGCCTATCCACTAAGGAACTGGCTTATTACACCTTTCAAAAATTTTGGACATCTAACTGCACAACAAATTCGATTCAATAAAAGAGTCTCATCTGTCAGACAGACAGTAGACAGGACATTTGGTTACCTCAAGGGGAGGTTTAGAAGACTGCGTGATATACCTCTGCATAAACTAACAGATATATGTAAACTTATTTATGCAGCGTGTGTTTTGCACAACTTTTGTATTCTCAACAAAGAAGACCTTGAAGAGTATATAGTAATGGATGATGACTTGGACCTAAATTATTGTGAAAATGTTTTCCAGAATGGACACATTGGTGTTGTGCGGCGTCTGCAAATGGTCAATTTGCCTTAGCTGCTATTTTCAATATTATATTGTGTGAAATTGCAGTTTTATTCATTATGCATAATATTGTGTATTTGATTATTGGCCTTTTCCCTGTTCAGCGATTGTTTTTCTATGGGAAAGGTGTATTTACTGCAACTTCCAATAATACTTCAGTAACTGTCAGTTTTACTTGATCAATTTAATTTTTGTTTTATGCCACTTGAACAATATTTCAGTAATTTGCTGGTGGTCAGGATGGGGTGAAGGAAGCTGGAGTATGCGGAGAAAACCAGTGACATTTCGCTTGCTCCTAACAAGCAATCCAACATATGTACACACGGCTAAAGAGTTGAACTCACTTTGTTGGTTATGGATACTGTTACAGGTAGACTAACTACCATGTGATAAATGACCACAGATGCCCCTGCACAATGCTCATGTTAGGAAGACAAAATAGTTGAAGAACTATCAACGCAAAGTAACTGGCAAACTTTAACATACAAGCTTGTGTTGAGATTTACCTCGATATATAATTATGCACTGATTTCAAAGAGTATTGCAAGAATGTCATGCAGATATAGAGGTTCCATAGCAAGTGTAATCCACCAACTTCTGTATAAACAGGTAGCATATTCCACCTCTGCAAGACACGCTCTATATTGGATTGGGAGTATTTTGGTTACATCATGGCGGTCAATTTTACTGGTGGAGGAAACAAGAGAAATCCATCCTTAAGTGTGCCACAGGAGGAGCACCTGATGTCACACCCGGTTTTTATGCAAGTTCGAATTGCCCAAGTTTTAGTGTTTAGTGTTTTGTTTGTTGTTTTTTTTGTGTTTGTGTTTGGTTCTGTTAGACTTGGCATTTTCTTGTCCTGCATTTTTGTCCTATAGACTTATGAGTATTTGGAACATTGGTAATCTTCATTTTATTGACAAAGTTTATCACACAAAACATATCAAGCACAACTTTCCCTAAACAGGCACTAAACTCACATCATTAGTGGTGATATGCAAATGATTGTACAGATAAATGTATATCCAACTACATTCTATCACAACCACGGAAGCCTCTACATATTCAAGGACCAAATATTCAAAAGCTATGAAAGTGCAAATTGTACCTGCACAATTGATCTACATCCATTCAGCATTCTAAATTCAGGAAAAAAGACTTGAAAATGATATTTTATTCAAACAATTAACAAAAAATAACCATAAAATTGCCTCTTTGGCTTGACTAGATTTATAACATTAAGCAAATCTATTCAGTAACATTTTCCCCAAAACGATGACAATTTGATATCAAGTATACAATATATGCTTTGTTAATGGATGACAAAAACTCAAATGGCCTTTGAGCAGGTGAGCTAAAAAATCGTTAAATTTCAGAGCAGCATTGTTTTCATACAATACACATCTTTCGAACACATACTGAAAATACATGTTTAATATACTGAACAGCAAAAAATGGTATAAAAGAAAACACCACCACATTTTCAGCATGCTCATACTTGAGACTATTTACCATCTCGTTAATACTTAAAAACGTGCATTCATAAATTCTCTTTTTTAACGTGGAAAAAATACCACATTCCTACAACCATGAAACAGCTGAACTCATTAACATTGATTAATACTATGTTTTAAACTAAAATCAGCCAAATAAAATTTACATGTACTTGTTCTTGCAAAATACATGAATACCTCAAACAACGAAAAGGCAAAGCTACAAAATACACCATCTTGGTATGAATAATCTAAAGTAAATTAAATGTTAAGTTAATGGGTTTTTTTCTTCTTTAAATGTTAACTAATTTTCCTGGTGAAAAACATGTATACAACAGCACTCAAAAGATATCCCAAACACTATAATGACTATCTTGTGTCAACAAAAAAACATTATCTTCTCTAATACTTACACAGGTACATGTACCATTACCCATTAGATAAACACGTTCAAACATTTATTGCTTCCTTTTCATATCTCTCTCTCGTACAAATCCAACATTCGATCATATCTATCCAGTTTCTCCTTGTGAAAGCGCTCCATTGTATGCTTAAACTCCTCATGATGTCTTTCCATAGTTTCTGAAATCTGACTTGCTTTTCTATTTTTAGGATTTGTGCTGTTTTTTTTCACAATAGTTATATCCTTCTTAGCAGAATCTTCCTCGTCAGAAACATCTGGTGTATCTTCGTTTTGCTTACTGCTATCAATAGTGAATTTAGGTCTGGTACTGGCTTTGGTTCCGTAAAATTCATTAAAAGCATCACGTTGTCAGAATGATTTCGGTTCAGCACCAGTTAATGACACACCAACTATAACCTCTTTCCACTTATAATTTGCTTGGATTCCTGTAGGTTTTGAATTAAAGTTTGCATTGATTTCAGCAGCTATTTGGCACCACAGCTGTGAATGGTGTTTTGTCATGGCAAAATCTTTTTGTCTGTCATGCCTGAGTGAAACTAGCATGTCTTCTTCCCCACTTTTCCATGCGTGTATTGTTTGTGAACATGGATAATTTTTTTCTTCAATAGAGTCAGTGTTCATACTTTCAGTAGGCTTGTTTTGTGATTTTTAATTTCTCTTTCTGTCATGGCAGAATTGTCAATCTGTGATGTCATTTGCTGTTCACTGGTGTCTTTGGTTTGAACATCTGTAGATGACTTGATCTTTGCGGCAACATCTGGATATTGCGATTGGATAAGACCATTGATAAAAAGTTCTTTTACAGATCCATCTGCAAAAAAAGATATTGAATGTGTTTCATTGGGTTGCACGTGTTCATACACTATGAAAAGCAAAGACCCAATTCCCATCTAACATCCTTAATTTTAGGGGTACATCTATTAATTAGATGAGGTTGAGGGACATTAGATATACATTTCTAAAATCAGACATTGTATATCAACATTTTGGTATTATACTCCTAAAATTAGGTGCAATACTCTAATTTTGGCACTATTTCATCTAATTTTAATGGCACAAAATCTGATTTTAGAAGAAATCCCTCTACTGACAGAGTTTAATTTCAGTTTTCAACAATTTATCCAATTATTATACCCCCCACAAACAAAGTTTGGGGGGTATATAGGTTTCACCCTGTCTGTCTGTTCGTCTGTCCGTCTGTCCGTCCGTCTGTCCGTCCGTCCGTCCATCTGTCCGTCTGTCTGTTCGCATAGGGGGTACATGGTTTGTCCGTGCAACTCTTCCTACAGTTTTTACGCTAGGAAGTTTTTATTTTGCAGATCATTTGTACATATATCAAAGATGTACATGTGGTAAGGATTTTGATTTTTGTGCATTTTTACCAAAAATATCGATTGTTGAATTTAGTAATTTTTTTGTGAATTTGGGAAAAAGGGTACATGGTTTGTCCGTGCAACTCCTCCTACAGTTTTTACGCTAGGAAGTTTTATTTTGCAGATGATTTGTACATATATCAAAGATGTGCATGTGGTAAGGATTTTGATTTTCATGAATTTTTACCAAAAATATAGATCGCTGAACTTAGTCTTTTTTGGGTGAATTTGGCAAAAAGGGTACATGGTTTGTCCGCGCAACTCCTCCTACAGTTTTTACGCTAGGAAGTTTTTATATTGTAGATTTTTTGTACATATATCAAAGATGTGCATGTGGTAAGGATTTTGATTTTTGTGCATTTTTACTAAAAATATAGATTGTTGAGCTTAGCCATTTTTGTGTGAATTTGGCAAAAAGGGTACATGGTTTGTCTGCGCAACTCCTCCTACAGTTTGTAAGTTAGGAAGTTTTGACATTGCAAAACATTTGTACTCATATCAAAGATGTGCATGTTGTAAGGATTTTGATTTTCATGTATTTTACCCAAAAATATAGATTGTTGAAGTTAGTTATTTTTTTTTTATTTGTGAATTTGGCTGAAAGGGTACATGGTTTGTCCGTGCAACTCCTCTTACAGTTTTTATGCTACGACGTTTTTATTTTTGTTGAATGTGTTAAACATTATAATTTGACAAATAATATATTTTCCGTGTAGACTTAGTTTTCAATAATCTTGGACACAGTCAGAGTGAAACGGGGGGTATTAGTCCCGCTATGCGGACAGTTCTAGTTTATTTAATATCTTTGCCTACTCATTTATAACACCCTTAATAGCAGGGATATATTTACAGTGTAATGTTTGATTGATTAATAGATAAGGTTTAACGCCACATTGAGCAGTACTACAGCTTTATCATGGTGGCCTGTGTTACTGGTGGAGGAAGTCAGAGTATCTGCAGAAAACCACCAACCTTCGGCAAGTCACAGGTAAACTCTCTTCCATCAATTGCAAGTCAAATGCGCCTTGGCAATAACAGGGCGTGAACTAACAACCAGCAGTCACAAGGTTTAAGTTGACAAACTAACGTGTTAAAGAAACTCAGCTACCGATGCCCCTTTAATGCTAATATACAACAGCTAAAATTTCTATGCACTTACCAACAGAATTTGACGATAATACTTTTGCCACATCCTCCCCACAGCACAGTTGGTATGTTTTTCCACTTCTCTTTATAACAAGTGTGAATATCCTAAAAGAACAAAAAAGTTTCTGAACAATTACCTCTGATGAAGATTTAAGAAATAATTCATTGTAGCACAAATGTATAGTTTTTCCTTGGGTATGCAATATATCCTGATTAATTTACCACTAATACTTGTGGTAAAATAATCGGCATAAAGTGCATAGCCATGGTAAAAATGATATGAATTCATGCTACCATGATTTATTTTCATTCTAAGGTTCCCTTTTAACCATTTAACTTGAAGTTGGTATATGTATACTCGTTTGGAAATATAAAGGAAGAAATTCAACCACAATATCAAATTCAGAGTCTGGAGAGGTTGTTTTGTTTAAACAAACAGCACAGGAATTCATGAATAATATGACAAGATTTTAATTTTTGCTTATCTACCTGTCATGTGCAACATCCTTCACCACCTCCGTCACTCTTCTGCCAGCATCTGTGTTCATCCGATGGCAAGTATTAAACATGCCCTCTAAGAACTGCGCATTCCGTTTGAATAGATGAAAAAACCACATGTGGTGTGGGCTATGTAAGATACAATGGAACGTCTCCACTAAGGATTCCACAAATAGTTTATTGAAAATAAGCGGTACACAGTTAATAAATTTATCCATTTTATCTTTAAAAAAATCACAATTATTGCATAGTTTGCAATCTGTGAGCACATTTATAAGGTATGTTGTTGGTACATGTCGAGATACCATATTAAAACAGATGTTTTTTTTTCTTAAAGTCGGGTTAATATCCAGATTTGAATTATCAATAAGCTGAACAATTACACCTAAAGTTATATAGATCTACAACTCGCCCTAAAGCATAGCTTGATTTTCAGGGATATACCTACCAAATAGTATTACATAATTACACAGCAACAAATAGTGATTATTTTTCTCACATTGGCTATGCTAATCCTTTTGTTTAAGTGAAATGAAACAAAATGACGACAAACAGATGCCTAAACTTTATAGTGAAATATGATAATAATTGTAATCATCTACACTCAAGTGGCTTGTTTAGAGAATGAAATAATCAAATATTTCTTCATCATCTTAATTGCTGATTTAAAAAGTTAGCATGTATTTTCACATTAATAAAGAAATAATAAAGATGATTCAGTTTACAATACCTCACGGGTTTCAAGTTCTATACACTATACGGGTAGAGCCATATAGTAATTTTTTTGTCAGTGGATCATGAAGAGGAGAGGTCTGATTTAGAGTAAGAGTTATCTTTCCTTGTGCACATTTTATATGCTAAAATTTACTTCACATGAAAACATAAGCCGGCTCTGGGTTTGTCTCCATAATGATGATTCAGTTTACAATATCTCGTGGGTTTCAAGGTCTATACACCATACGGGTACACCTTATCAGTGTTTGGGGACCCAGTTTTGAGGGTCTGCACCACCCTGCACCACCCAGTTTTGAGGGTCTGCGCCACCCTGCACCACTATGTGAAACCAAGGTTATCACACTACTATGAAATCTCCCAAAATAAAGTATTGAATATTTTTTTATACATTTTTTTTAAATTTCAGGTCTACCTTTTACATTTTAATATTTATTTACTTTTGTAATAATTATTCATATATTATTTATTTATTCATGAATATTTATATTATTAAATAATAATGGTACCTTTTATGGTTTGATGCTGATGCTGTGTGGAACCCTCTCTAGAAAAACAATAATAGACCTTGAAGACATCCCATAAATTGTTTATGTAGTCCACAAATAAAAAATGAAAATTTTAAAGCTACCTCGATATCCTGCACGTGGCTTGGAATATTCGTTCATCATGCTAAGAACAGCTAGTATTTCATCTGCGATGTTGTTTCTGGGCTGTGTTGTTTTCTTTTTTCTCTAGATTTAGCATTTTTTATTTGCCTTGTGTGTTTTGGTGCCTCTAAGGAATTGTTCAAATTCAATTTTAGGAAAATCTCCTTTGGTTTCTTATGGTCTTCTTTGATCTGCTGGATGACAGTAAACATATTTTAAACAAAAATGCATAAAATTTGTTGCAAATTCACAACTTTGGGGATGTCGGTGGTGTCCGGTGGTGATCGGTGGTGGTCGGTGGTTGTCGGTGGTAAAAAGACCTACCGGGAAATTCATGTACTTGTTTTGTCTACAAGAAAGTTACAATGTTCTGAAATATTTATTAGATTAAATATCGTATTGCATACGACACTTCATCTTTTATCAATACAATTATGTTTAATATATTTTGTACTTTAAATCAGCAAAAACGAATATTTATATTCTGATTAAATACTACGCATGTGCGTTAAGGTTCACAGTCACGTTCAAAAACAGCACTGTATGGGTATTGATCAACAGGACAGGTAAATAGCACGACGCATTGTCGGTAATTTTATGACATTTCATACCGCCTTATAAAACTTTGAATAGAAACGATCGGCTCATTTATGCTTGATTTTATCTCTAACAGATATAATAATGATATAATGAAGAATTTGCAACATTTTATTTTCCTACAAGAGGGAGAATTTAATTTCTAACAAATCAACTGTCAGTTCAAGGTCATAACCCCTCTTAATCATAATCCAGTAGATTATACTCTTCCTAAGTCAACCTGTCATTGTGTACCCTATGTTGCCAGTTTCTCTGGATTTTCCTTTTCATTGTCCCTTCGGTATTCTCAAACATTTATTTGTCCTGTGTCTTGTGAACCATATGTTGCCAGTTTCTCTGGATTGTCAATTTTTATTGCACCTTCGGTGTTCTCAAACATTTATTTGTCCTGTGTCTTGTGTACCCTATGTTGCCAGTTTCCCTGGATTT
>MJUT01023253.1:25131-38239 GCA_002080005.1 Gigantidas platifrons
ATTACCCTTTTCTATTGTCCCTTCGGTATTCTTTAGAATTTATTTGTCCTGTGTTCTGTGTACCCTATGTTGCCAGTTTCTTCGGATTGTCATTTTTTATTTCCCCTTCGGTATTCTCTAACATTTATTTGTCCTGTGCCTTGTGTACCCTATGTTGCCAGTTTCTCTGGATTGTCAATTTTTTTTGCCCCTTCGGTATTCCCTAACATTTATTTGTCCTGTGTCCTGTCTATCCTATGTTTCCAGTTTCTCTGGATTGTCCTTTTTAATTTTCCCCTCGGTATTCTCTAATATTTATTTGTCCTGTGTGTCGTGTACCCTATCCTATGTTGCCAGTTTCTCTCGATTGCCCTTTTTATCACCCCTTCGGTATTCTCTAACATTTTGTTGTCCTGTGTCTTGTGTACCCTATGTTGCCAGTTTCTCCTGATTGTCCTTTTTCATTGCCACTTCGGTATTCTCTAACATTTATTTGTCCTGTGTCTTGTGTATCCTATGTTTCCAGTTTCTCTGGATTGTCCTTTTGTATTGTCCCCTCGGTATTCTCTAATATGTATTTGTCCTGTGTGTTGTGTACCCTATCCTATGTTGCCAGTTTCTCTCTATTGCCTTTTTTTTTATTACCACTTAGGTATTCCCTAACATTTTGTGGTCCTATGTCTTGTGTACCCTATGTTGCCAGTTTCTCCGGATTGTCCTTTTTTTTATTGCCCCTTCGGTATTCTCTAACATTTATTTGTCCTTTGTCTTGTGTACCCTATGTTGCCAGTTTCTCTGATTGCATTTCTTATTGCCCCTTCGGTATTCTCAAACATTTATTTGTCCTGTGTCTTGTGTACCCTATGTTGCCAGTTTCTCTGGATTGTCCTTTTGTATTGCCACTTCGGTATTCTCTAACATTTATTTGTCCTGTGTCTTGTGTACCCTATGTTGGCAGTTTCGCTGGATTACCCTTTTCTATTATCCCTTCGGTATTCTTTAGAATTTATTTGTCCTGTGTTCTGTGTACCCTATGTTGCCAGTTTCTCCGAATTGTCCTTTTTTATTTCCCCTTCGGTATTCTCTAACATTTATTTGTCCTGTGCCTTGTGTACCCTATGTTGCCAGTTTCTCTGGATTGTCAATTTTTTTTGCCCCTTCGGTATTCTCTAACATTTATTTGACCTGTGTCCTGTCTATCCTATGTTTCCAGTTTCTCTGGATTGTCCTTTTGTATTGTCCCCTCGGTATTCTCTAATATTTATTTGTCCTGTGTGTTGTGTACCCTATCCTATGTTGCCAGTTTCTCTCGATTGCCCTTTTTATTACCCCTTCGGTATTCTCTCACATTTTGTTGTCCTGTGTCTTGTGTACCCTATGTTGCCAGTTTCTCTGGATTGTCCTTTTTTATTGCCCCTTCGATATTCTCTCACATTTATTTGTCCTGTGTTCTGTGTACCCTATGTTGCCAGTTTCTCTGGATTGTCCTTTTTTATTTCCCCTTCGGTATTCTCTAACATTTATTTGTCCTGTGCCTTGTATACCCTATGTTGCCAGTTTCTCTGGATTGTCCATTTTTTTTGCCCCTGCGGTATTCTCTATCATTTATTTGTCCTGTGTCCTGTGTATCCTATGTTGCCAGTTTCTCTGGATTGTTCTTTTTTATTTCCCCTTCGGTATTCTCTAACATTTGTTTGTCCTGTGCCTTGTATACCCTATGTTGGCAGTTTCTCTGGATTGTCCATTTTTTATTGCTGCTTCGGTATTCTCTAACATTTATTTGTCCAGTGTCTTGTGTATCCTATGTTGCCAGTTTCTCTCGATTGCACTTTTCTATTGACCCTTCGGTATTCTCAAACATTTATTTGTCCTGTGTCTTGTGTACCATATGTTGCCAGTTTCTATCGATTGTCATTTTTCATTGCCCCTTCGGTATTCTCTAACATTTATTTGTCCTGTGTATTGTGTCCTCTATGTTGCCAGTTTCTCCAGATTGTCCTTTTTTATTTCCCCTTCGGTATTCTCTAACATTTATTTGTCCTCTGCCTTGTGTACCCTATGTTGCCAGTTTCTCTGGATTGTCCATTTGTTTTGCCCGTTCGGTATTCTCTAAAATTTATTTATCCTGTGTCCTGTGTATCATATGTTGCCAGTTTCTCTGGATTGTCCTTGTGTATTGCCCCGTCGGTATTCTCTAATATTTATTTGTCCTGTGTGTTGTGTACCCTATCCTATGTTGCCAGTTTCTCTCGATCGCCCTTTTTATTACCCCTTCGGTATTCTCTAACATTTTGTTGTCCTGTGTCTTGTGTACCCTATGTTGCCAGTTTCTGTGGATTGTCCATTTGTTTTTCCCGTTCGGTATTCTCTAACATTTATTTATCCTGTGTCCTGTGTATCATATGTTTCCAGTTTCTCTGGATTGTCCTTGTGTATTTTCCCGTCGGTATTCTCTAATATTTATTTGTCCTGTGTGTTGTGTACCCTATCCTATGTTGCCAGTTTCTCTCGATCGCCCTTTTTATTACCCCTTAGGTATTCTCTAACATTTTGTTGTCCTGTGTCTTGTGTACCCTATGTTGTCAGTTTCTCTGGATTGTCCTTTTTTATTGCCCCTTCGGTATTCTCTAACATTTATTTGTTCTGTGTCTTGTGTCCTCTATGTTGCCAATTTCTCTGGATTGTATTTCTTATTGCCCCTTCGGTATTCTCCAATATGTATTTGTCCTTTGTCTTGTGTACCCTACGTCGCCAGTTTCTCTCGATTGTCCTTTTTCATTGCCACTTCGGTATTCTTTAACATTTATTTGTCCTGTGTCTTGTGTACCCTATGTTGGCAGTTTCGCTGGATTACCCATTTCTAATGCCCCCTCGGTATTCTTGAGCATTTATTTGTCCTGTGTTCTGTGTACCCTATGTTTCCAGTTTCTCTGCATTGTCCTTTTTTATTTCTCCTTCGGTATTCTCTAACATTTATTTGTCCTGTGCCTTGTGCACCCTATGTTGCCAGTTTCTCTGGATTGTTCATTTTTTTTGCCCCTTCGGTATTCTCTAACATTTATTTGTCCTGTGTCCTGTGTCCTGTGTATCCTATGTTTCCAGTTTCCCTGGATTGTCCTTTGTTTTGCCCCTTCGGTATTCCCTATCATTTATTTGTCCTGTGTTCTGTGTACCCTATGTTGTCAGTTTCTCTGGATTGTCCTTTTTAGCTCCCCTGACCCAAAGGGTCATGTGATGTATTGCCATCACTTGGCGTCCGTCGTTCGTCGTCTGTCGTCCGTCCGTCGTCCGTCCGTTAACTTTTTCACATTTTAATCTACTCTTCTGAAACAACTAGGCCAAATGGAACCAAACTTGGCAGAGAACATCTATAGAAGGTCCTCTATAAAGTTTCTTCAATTCGTCCCATTCCGCCAACAAATATGGCTGCCAAGGGCAATTCTTGTTTCTGATTGGCTAATGTTAAAACAATCTTCTCCTCTGAAACAGCTAGGCCAAATGGAACCAAACTTGGCAGGAAGCATCCATGTAAGATCCTCTATAAAACTTCTTCAATTTTATTTCATTCGGCCAACAAACATGACCGCTGTTACTAAAAATAGAACATATGGTAAAATTGTAGGTTTTTGGGTAATAACTCAAAAACCGTTAATCATATCAAAAATCTGACATCGGGTGAAAATGATCAGCACAGCAAGATCAACCTACCCTGCAATTTTGAAGTAAATCTGATTACCCATCTTGGAGTTATTGCCCTTTTTTCATCAATTTGTTTTTATATTTTAATATTTTTCGTCCTTTATTTCAAAAGCTATAAGAGATAGATGTTAAGTTTAAATTGCAAAAATGTGCATCATGTCATGATCTACCTACACTGGAATTTTTAAGTAAATGCCATTTCCCATTTTGGAGTTATTGCCCTTTTTTCATCAAATTTTTAAAATTTTAATACTTTTCGTCCTTTATTTCAAAAACTAGAAGAGATAGATATTAAGCGTAAACTGCAAACATGTTCAGCATGTCAAGATCTACCTACCCTGCAATTTTGAAGGAAATCCCATTACCCATTTTGGAGTTGCTGTCCTTTTTTCATCAAATTTTTTTAATTTTTTTTAAGACTAGTCGTTTTATATTTCAAAAACTATAAGAGATAGATGTTAAGTTTAAACGGCAAACATGTTCAGCATGGCAAGATCTACCTACCCTGCAATTTTGAAGTATATCACATTATCCATTTTGGAGTTGTTGCCCTTTTTTCATCAAATTTTTAAAATTTGAATACCGTTCGTCTTATATTTCAAAAACTATAAGAGAGAGATATTGAAATTAATTGCAAAAATGTGCAACATGTCAAGATCTACCTACACTGCAATTTTGAAGTAAATGCCATTATTCGTTTTGGAGTTATTGCCCTTTTTTTCATCAAATTTTTAAAATTTTAATACTTTTCGTATTATATTTCAAACACTATAAGAGATAAATGTCAAGTTTAAATTGCAAAAATGTGCATCATGTCAAGATCTACCTACACTGCAATTTTGAAGTAAATCCCATTACCCATGTTGAAGTTATTTCCCTTTTTTCATCAAATTTTCAAAATTTTAATACTTTTCGTCCTTTATTTCAAAAACTATAAGAGATATATGTTAAGTTTAAACTGCAAAAATGTTCGTGTCAAGATCTACAAAAAAGTTCCACAGTTGAAAATGTCCAACAACAGTGTGAAGAGTTATTCTTCTTGTTTATTTCAAAAACTATAAGAGATAGATGATAATTTTAACAGCAAACATGTTCAGCATGTCAAGATCTACCTAGCCTGCAATTTTAAAGTAAATCTGATTACTAATCTTGAAGTTATTGCCCTTTCATCATTAAAGTTTAAAAATGTTAATACAAAAACTATAAGAGATAGATGTTAAGTGTAAACAGAAAACATGTTCAGCTTGTCTAGATCTACATGCCCTGCAATTTTGAAGTAAATCTTATTACCCGTCTAGGAGTTATTGCCCTTTTTTTTTATAATTTTTTAGCTCACCTGGCCCAAAGACATTATCTTTTATGCATAAATATAGAAAACAGTTAAGGTAATGATTATCTCCCTTTGAAATTTACTTCAGTATCATTTTATTGTCAGGTGAGCGATACAGGCTCAGTGGGCTGAGCCTCTAGTTTTATTTCCCCTTCAGTATTCTCTAACATTTATTTGTCCTGTGCCTTGTGTACTCTATGTTGCCAGTTTCTCTGGATTGTCCATTTTTATTGCCCCTTCGGTATTTTCTAACATTTATTTGTCCTGTGTCCTCTGTACCCTATGTTGCCAGTTTCTCTCGATTGCACTTTTTTATTGACTCTTCGGTATTCGCAAACATTTATTTGTCCTGTGTCTTGTGTACCCTATGTTGCCAGTTTCTCTGGATTGTCCTTTTTTATTGCCCCTTCGGTATTCTCTAACATTTATTTGTCCTGTGTCTTGTGTACCCTATGTTGCCGGTTTCTCTGGATTGTCCTTTATTATTGCCCCTTCGGTATTCTCTAACATTTATTTGTTCTGTGTCTTGTGTACCCTATGTTGACAGTTTCTATGGATTGTCCTTTTTTATTGACCATTCGGTATTCTCTAACATTTATTTGACATGTGGCTTGTGTCCCATAAGTTGTCAGTTTCTCTGGATTGCATTTCTTATTGCCCCTTCGGTATTCTCAAACATTTATTTCTCCTGTGTCTTGTGTACCCTATCTTGCCAGTTTCTCTGGATTGTCTTTTTCCATTGCCATTTCGGTATTCTCTAACATTTATTTGTCCTGTGTCTTGTGTCCCCTATGTTGCCAGTTTCTCTGGATTGTCCTTTATTATTGCCCCTTCGGTATTCTCTAACATTTATTTGTTCTGTGTCTTGTGTACCCTATGTTGACAGTTTCTATGGATTGTCCTTTTTTATTGACCATTCGGTATTCTCTAACATTTATTTGTCCTGTGTACCCTTTGTTGCCAGTTTCTCTGGGTTATCCTTTTTCATTGCCCCTTCGGTATTCTCTAACATTTATTTGTCCTGTGTCTTGTGTACCCTATGTTGCCAGTTTCTCTGGATTGTCCTTTTTTCATTACCTCTTCGGTATTCTCTAACATTTATTTGTACTGTGTCATGTGTCCCCTATGTTGTCAGTTTTTCTGGATTGTCATTTTTTATTGCCCCTTCGGTATTCTCTAACATTTATTTGTCCTGTGTCTTGTGTACCCTATGTTGCCAGTTTCTCTGGATTGTCTTTTTTCATTGCCCCTTCGGTATTCTCTAACATTTATTTGTCCTGTGTCTTGTGTACCCTATGTTGCCAGTTTCTCTGGGTTATCCTTTTTTATTGCCCATTCGGTATTCTCTAACATTTATTTGTCCTGTGTCTTGTGTACCCTATGTTGCCAGTTTCTCTGGATTGTCCTTTTTTATTGCCCCTTCGGTATTCTCTAACATTTATTTGTCCTGTGTCTTGTGTACCCTATGTTGCCAGTTTCTCTGGATTGTCCTTTTTTATTGCACCTTCGGTATTCTCTAACATTTATTTGTCCCGTGTCTTGTGTACCCTATGTTGCCAGTTTCTCTGGATTGTCCTTTTTTCATTACCTCTTCGGTATTCTCTAAAATTGATTTGTCCTGTGTCTTATGTTGCCAGTTTCTCTGGATTTCACTTTTGCATTACCCCTTCGGTATTCTAACACTTATTTGTCATGTGTCTTGTGTACCCTATGTTGCCAGTTTCTCTGGATTGTCCTTTTGTAATGCCCATTCGGTATTCTCTAACATTTATTTGTCCTGTGTATTGTGTACCCTATCCTATGTTGCCAGTTTCTCTGGATTGCCCTCTTTTATTACCCCTTCGGTATTCTCTAACATTTTTTGTCCTGTGTCTTGTGTACCCTATGTTGCCAGTTTCTCTGGATTGTCCTTTTTTATTACCCCTTCGGTATTCTCTAACATGTTTTGTCCTGTGTCTTGTGTACCCTATGTTGTCAGTTTCTCTGGATTGTCCTTTTTTATTGACCCTTCGGTATTCTCTAACATTTATTTGACCTGTGTCTTGTGTCCCCTATGTTGTCAGTTTTTCTGGATTGTCATTTTTTATTGCCCCTTCGGTATTCTCTAACATTTATTTGTCCTGTGTCTTGTGTACCCTATGTTGCCAGTTTCTCTGGATTGTCTATTTTCATTGCCACTTCGGTATTCTCTAACATTTATTTGTCCTGTGTCTTGTGTACCCTATGTTGCCAGTTTCTCTGGGTTGTCCTTTTTTATTACCCCTTCGGTATTCTCTAACATTTATTTGTCCTGTGTCTTGTGAACCCTATGTTGCCAGTTTTGCTGGATTACCCTTTTCTATTGTCCCTTCGATATTCTCTAGCATTTATTTGTCCTGTGTCTTGTGTATCCTATGTTGCCAAGTTCTCTGGATTGTCTTATTTATTTTCCCGTTCGGTACTTTCTAACATTTATTTGTCCTGTGTCTTGTGTACCCTATGGTGCCAGTTTCTCTGGATTGTCCTTTTTCATTGCCCCTTCGGTATTCTTTAACATTTATTTGTCCTGTGTCTTGTGTACCCTATGTTGCCAGTTTTTCCTGGATTACCCTTTTTCATTGCCCCTTCGGTATTCTTTAACATTTATTTGTCCTGTGTCTTGTGTGCCCTATGTTGCCAGTTTCTCTGGATTGTCCATTTTTATTGCCCCTTCGGTATTCTCTAACATTTATTTGTCCTGTGTCTTGTGTGCCCTATGTTGCCAGTTTCTCTGGATTGTTCATTTTTATTTCCCCTTCGGTTTTCTCTAACATTTATTTGTCCTGTGTCTTGTGTACCCTATGTTGCCAGTTTCTCTGGATTGTCCTTTTTTATTGCCCCTTCGGTATTCTCTAACATTTATTTGTCCTGTGTCTTTTGTACCCTATGTTGCCAGTTTCTCTGGATTGTCCTTTTTTATTGCCCCTTCGGTATTCTCTAACATTTATTTGTCCTGTGTCTTGTGTACACTATGTTGCCAGTTTAACTGAATTGTCCTTTTTTATTACCCCTTCGGTATTCTCAAACATTTATTTGTCCTGTGTCTTGTGTACACTATGTTACCAGTTTCTCTGAATTGTCCTTTTTCATTGCCCCTGCGGCATTTTCTAACATTTGTTGGTTTTATTTACTACACTTGTGCTTAACTTGTACAATAACAATTAAAGTGTAATGCTAACAGATACAAGAAAACATTTTTTATTGTAAGAAAAAACAATGAGTAAGGCACTGCATTTGTAGGGTTCAACCAATCATCAGGTTGCTAATTAACATGTTATTTATTTTTTGTTTGTCTATTTGGTTGGTCTGTGTTTCGATGTACTTGCTTGATTTGTTCTTTTCCGTTTGATTTCCTAGAATCTGCAGCAAATAAGGTACCACCCATTCTATGTTCCACTTGTCGTATACACTTCGCGGTCCTTTCCTCGTTCATCACCGGGTTTATAACTAGATTAACACGACGGGTGTCACTATTGGAGCAGGAACTGCTTACCCTATCGAGCACCTGAGTTCACCCTCGGTTTTTAGTGGGGTTCGTGTTACTCGATCTTTAGTTTTATATGTATGTTTTGCAGATCGTTGTTTGTCCTTTTGTACTTTTTCTTTTGGCCATGGTGTTTTCTTTTCTTCTTCGATATACGGTGTCTGATTACGCCTTCCAAGTAAAACAAATGTGTGCTTCTTTGCCTCTTGAATGTAACAAAGGCATTGTGTATAAAACATTTTTGGGATCTTACTGATTTGTGAAAAAAAAAAAGATTTCCTACTGACAAGGGAAAAACAATTCTATAAGGCATGAAAATCCCAAGCCACCACCCCCTCCCCCCTTCTCGGTAATAAAATTGTTGCTGTTTAAGTAATCTTTTTTTGACAATTCTGTAGCTGATTATTGACATCAAACCTGCCCATGTGGTCACCTGTATTAAAAGGTCACCTTTTTCTTATCCTGCCATACCAAATTTTATATGAATTGAACCTCTTTTACGAGGTCACCTGTCTTAAAAGACCACTTTTTCTTGGTCCCATGGTTGACCACTTACAAGTTCGGCTGTACTTGTTTTAATATTTATAAAATCACAAGATCCTATTACAATTTGGTCGTACCTGATGAAGATTTCAGGTTAAGGAAGTATTATTTTGACTTCACATGACTCAATTTTTCTTAACAACATTTTTATTTATATTTACAAATCTAAACAAGGTCACCTTCAAACATATTTTTGTCAATCAATCCCATCTGTAGACGTACTAATTTATCTAACTTAACAATAACTTCTTAAGTTCACACCTTTGATTTTTGATGTTATTGTGCGAGGATGTTCACCCTCATCCAGGACATTCTACTTTAAGACGCACGTGTAGATGGACGTGCAGTATAAAACAGTCTTGATGATGCCATGAATAATTATGTGTCCACTCTTGAAACCAGATGAAGAAATAAATAAATTAAAAGAATCAAATGAAGAGCTTAGTGACTTAACAGAATAGCGAGCAGTAGAATAGATACATTAGAAAAAGAACATTTTGGTCTTTCCCAGTACCTCAGGGAAAATATTTTGATCTACTGCCTGCACTTCCATTAAATAACTGTATAATATTGCCTGCACTCCCATTAAATAACTGTTTTATTACCTAATTATAATTTTTTTTAGACATATTAAAAAGAACTACTGTTTTCAATATCATGTATTTGAATGTTGCTTAACAATTTTAACAAATAACACAATTACCTTTTTCATAATAAACATGAAGATTCTCAAAGTTTTAATCTTTAAAACGTTTTAGATTACGAAGCGGAAAACGTCACTATAGAAATTCCGGATTATCGATCGATCTATTGACTGATCTATTGCCAGGAGAAATAGACAGCTTCTGAACGTAAAACGAAATAGTCAAAAATAGAAATATGCCTATATAATACGCATAGCAATTATGATTAGGTAATAAAACGAATCATTATAATCAATAGTTCATTCTGTAAATACACGCGGACGTTACATGTAATTAACAAAGGGTGTACTCGATTCGGTTACACAACTCGATGAAATAATACATTATATTAGTTTATTCCCATTTCTATTTAAGATATTTTACCTATATCAATCTTGTGTTTTTTCTCGTTTGACAATAAATTTATGCATAGTATGGAGTACTTTATATTCTGCGGGTTTTTTTTGTTTGTTTGTTTGTTTTTTTTTAAGTCAAAATCACAAGCCTGTAATAGATGAATATGAACAATGTATGTATAGTGAGTCACGAGTGATTGATGTTTTAACGTCACTCGAGATAGACAATGTATGTATAGTGAGTCACGAGTGATTGATGTTTAACGTAAGTCGGGCAATTTTTCAGCTCTATCATGGCGAGAACAAGTTGATTTTCCATGAAATGATGATGAGGTCTGCTTTGTACTAGATCAACACGTTTAGTTGGATTTTTATATTTTATATCTCACTGAAACAACAGTTCGCGGATAGACATGTTGCCCCACTCGGACACATTATTCTGATTCCGAGCCAATCAGTCTTTGCTCTTTCTCCTTAATACTGCGTGCTTAGCGAGAAGCAACAAATACCAAATTAATAATCTTTGGTTTGACCCTGTAGGGTCTCGAATCCACGACCTACCGCACTCGAGGCGAGCACGCTAACCATTACACCACCGATGCGGTTGAAATGAAATATACGAGAAGTTTAGTTATGACGCTCAGATGTCCTTCATTTCTACATTTTTACTAGATTAACACGACGGGTACCACTCGTGGAACAGGAACTGCTTACCCTTCCGGAGCACCTGGATTCATCCCCAGGTTTTTAGTGGTGCTCATGTTACTCGATTTTTAGTTTTAAATGTATGTTTTGTAGATTGTTGTTTGTCTTTTTGTCCTTTTTCTTTTGGTCATTGCGTTGTCTGTCCTACTTCGATTTACAGATTCTGATTACCTCCCTTTGGTATCTTAGATTTACAGATTCTGATTACCTCCCTTTGGTATATTTTGGTCATTGCGTTGTCTGTCCTACTTCGATTTACAGATTCTGATTACCTCACTTTGGTATCTTCTAACTCTCTCATAGCTCTGCGTATTAAAGTATAATTCATTCGTCCAGTCAAGCTTACACTATTCATATTTTATGGCTCGTTTCACAAGTTACAAAACGTGGGACAGTTTTTTTCTTTAAAAAAGATAATGTCATGCAGTAATTGGATATAACAGATAGTTAAAACATTTTAAATACCTGATATTGATAGTCATAAGATAAAATTAAACAGATAAAATATACCCTGCGAGAAATTTAAACTGACATATTTTATATAATTTGATATGACAGATATCTAAAACGTCTAACTACATTATATAGATAGTCACAAGATAAAATCAAATAAATAAAATATACCTTGTGAAGGTTTTAATTAAGTTGACATATTTTATAACAGTGTAAATATGTTTTATGCATTTTGAGTTTTCATTGAACCAAAAGACCAGTGTCTCTAATTAGTGTCTCATGAACAATAGGGTGATATGTATGAATAAAAGAAACATTGAAAGGATAAAAAAAACAAAAAACAGTTGATATAGGTGTCATCTACGACATTTCTAAATAAATCATATAAATTGTTGATATTGTAGAATGTATGACGAACTTCAGCAATTTCTACACAGTCCATTGAATAGTATATGAAACGTTTATTATTTTTTTGTATGAAATACAAAAAAAAAATAGTATTCTTTATAAATGTGACTATTATTGCAATGGACACAAAAATTGTTTAAAAAAATAATATCCAAAATGCATAATTCATATTCACACAGCTACAAAATATATCAGTTTAATTATTGTCCGCTACGATTTTTGCATTAAAACCGATGTTCGGTTCGTCTTTACCTCCTGTTGTTTGTAGAAGGGTTCATGTCTTATTTACGTTACTTGTGTTTGTTTGAGTATAGTGGTGTCCAACATATATTGTGTTGTGTGGTTTTTCTTTGTCGTAGCTTTGTGTATCCAATGTTCACAGTTTTTCTCTTATACTTGTGAAAACAAAAACATGCACGTTTTCCTTATACACAGTAATGAGTTTTTTTTTTAAGAAACTGCATCGGAATAATCATGCAAATAATGCATATTTAATTACATCAACAAAACAGGAAAATGTTAAAATTTAATACAAAAATATTCAGTTGTAACAAGCGTCACAGAACATAACATCAAATAATAAAATTCGTGCCGAGATGTACTCGATACAACATTATGTGATAAAGTTTGTCAGTGAACTCATACGACAGGCGGTGGTTTTCTCCGGGTTCTCTTGTTTTGTCCACCAAGCACTGGCAATTATGTTAAGGTTGTCCATCAATATTGAAAATCCATAAAGAAAAACGTGTTTTTACTTTTTGGTTCAATACACGCGAAAATGCACTCATTTAAGCCATAAACGGTTTAACCAATAAAATTATGTGTGATCTACTCAAAATGAAAAAAAAAAAATATTAGGAATCAACCACAGAGGTCACTTGATCACATTAAAGAGAAAGTAGCATCGTGACCACTAAAACCGAACAGAACAACGGCATAACGATGTTCAATACAAGTAATGAAGGAACCGGCGGATTGGGGATATCCAATTATTCAAGAAAAATGCGTGGCAAAGTGTTGAATTTCATTTAGTTAAACGTGCGAATAGATTGAAAGGCCAAATATGCAAGAAACCCCCCTTTTTCCGAGATATATGGGATTTTTCTTGCTACGTTCAATCCCTGTATTCTTTGTCATATGAAAATATCGTATTTAATGATAAAGTCTGTTGACTGTTAAACTTTTTCCAAGATAAGTCTTCGGGATGCCGTTGTTCTATTGCATTTTTTAAAATCGTAAATTTGTGTTACCCATAAAAACTATCAGATATGATTGATGTTTTAATAAAACGTGTTTCTGTAACTTATAAATATTATGAAATGCACGCGCATCGGGGAAAAAGCGTGCAACTGCTCGTGTTTTGAGATCGATCAAGAAATGGACGCCATCTTATTAATTATTGACATTGTTTACGGAGTTTGTCGAATCGTCATTAAATCAGTACAACAAT